>JAOBAT010119834.1:0-13593 GCA_026413305.1 Hydrozoanthus tunicans
AGTCCTTCGTGTTTCCGAAGGCGACTCCGAAGCAATCCCGAAAAAAGTGGACACTCAGACATCGCACCCGATAACAACATAGCTACTAGCGCAAGCGCAGTAGCTACAAAAATTCAGTCTTTTTTTTTTGTTTAGCTAATTTTTATTACCGAGACAAATGAAAATCGTTCTGTATCATTTATTTACAAAACGTGAACAAAAAGCTCAATTATAATAAGCCCCTTGTAGCCGGAGACCACGAAACTCGCCAAACTAGAACGCAAGAGCGTTAGACTAGAAAACAAAGATGACACGATTTGGGCTGTGAATTCGAAATGAACGCGTGAGGATCGGTGGACAAACTGCGACAGGTCAACTTGAAAAGCCTAGAATATAATGACTTCATGATTCGAATTCAGTCTAATTTAGCAGCTTGTATGGACTTTTAGACTCGGGAGCTTTGTTTGCATTCTAACATTGCGAATTTTGTACGGTCTCGAGCTGTAATGGGGCCTACTGAACATAACGAAAAAATTCTTACAAAAAATGGCGGCCGCATAATCTACCACAATGCTTTGCGGGACCCAAACACTGCTACACAGGGCTCAGAGAAGGCCGCATTTGGTGTCATCGTACAAACAACATTGCGTATAGGCCGATTTACACCGTGAAACTTTTGCTTACAACTGTTGCATGCAACTCGCTTACGCCATACATACAACACGAATTGTTTCGTGTAAATCATGCCTAAAACTATTGCATGCAATTCAAAAAAAGTTGTAGAACTTTGAAACATGTTTTAAAGTTGTATGCAGTTTTGACGTTTTTGCAACAAAATTATCTGTAGTGAGTTGTGAAGTCTGTGGTATATTTTCGTTTTAATTTCTGACCAACCTCTAGATCAAGCGTTGTTGTGTCCATGCGAATATATCTTCAGTAGCTTTCCTGGTCTTCAAGTCTTAGCTATAATTGTAAAAAACCGGCCTGATCTGTTCTTCGCTTCAAACATTCTTTTACCCACATAGATTTTATATCAGTGTTGTCTACGGTTTTTTTCGTCGCAAGACAATTACTAATGGGGATTAATGGTTAACAGCGCAATTTGTCGGGTGTCCGCCATTCTTACGAGAGAATTGCACGCGTTTTTTTGTGTTGCAAGGCCAAAAGTTGCACGCGTGTAAACGGCCGCTAAAATATGTTGCAGGCGAGTTGCGTGCAATAATTGTAGGCAAAAGTTGCACCGTGTAAATCGGCCTATACGCAATGTTGTTTGTATGCGGCCATTTAAAGTTTTCAGATTCTCTATTTAAAGCAGTTTAAGGTTTTTCATGCACCTGGAAGTATGGGTAAATATAGTGATCGCTATGGTTTTTCACTATGTCCAACAGAGGTTTTTTGAGATACAAAGATCCTTCAGAAGGCAAGGACACCCATAAACTGGCAAAATCACGGCTTTTAAAAGAAGGTAAAAAAAATGATCAGCTGACGAACAATCTTTCAATCTAAAAGAAACTGTGAAGATCGAGATACGAGAGCATTTGATCAACCATCAAAGACTGATCTTTCGTACAAAGGTAGTGACGGTTCAGACATTCGCCTCCCTCCCCAAGTGAAACAAAACTTAAAGTCAATGCCGAGATTGATCGCGATGTTACAATGGTACGTCAGTGGGCTCACACGTCAGTATTGCAAGCGATCTTAGCACTTGGCATGACCCATAAAAGTCACTCCCTTTCAAACTTACAAGATCATCTGGACACTACAAAAGAGAATTCTCACTTTCAAATTTCCGTAGTCACAGTCATTGCCATCCGTGTCTCTGTTTCCCAAAATCCCTTAAAGGAACTGAGTTTCATCGAGAGTGTCTCGTCGGTCATTTTTCAGAGCCTTCGGGGAAGAGTAGAGTGGTGGATCAGTGCTCCCCCCCCCCCAACATCCAAAAAGACATCACTTGCTTAGAAAGCTGAAAGGGGTATAAGAGATATGAACAGATTGTTGCTATCTCTTCCCCCTGTAAACTTATTAAGCAGGTGTTGTGTTTCCGGGTGCCAGGGGGGAGCATTCACACAACAGTATATCATTTAAGAATATCTGCTGTTGATCAAGGTACGGATGAACTTTGTTCGCAAAAATTTCACAAAAACAGCACACGGTTTTTCAAGTGTCATAAATAGGCCGTTATACGAAACACAAACTTCAATTTAGCAGTTAAATATCTAAACATTAAAGATAGATACTCTAAAAGAATACTTTAAAATATTTTGACGTTTTTATCAAATAAAAATATACGGTAAAAAACAGCAATTCACTGAAGTGAACGCCTTTAAACACTTTAAGGACACCACCAACAAGATTTTAGCTGAAGTGGTAAAGCTACTCCTTTCGTAAAAAAATTCTCAGTATACAAGTTAAGGAGAAAAATTGCCTTTGATCTTCTGTGGCGTGCTCTGTTTGAGTGATCAATTATCATTTTCTCCTTACCACGTCTCTTTAGAAGTGTGGTGTAAGGAGAAGATGTGACTAGGAATGAAATCGCTGGAGTAATTCAAAATCGTTTCTACTACTGTTAACACATTGCCTGATAGGACTTCGCGCCAAAAATCAAAGCCACGCAAAATAAAAAAGAAATGACGAAGTTAAATGACTCCTTATTAAATCTAACCATTTTCTAAATAAGTTATGCACTACAATAAAGAATGAAAGATTTTGAGAGAAGTTTCGGCGGGCAAACTAGAAGTTCCCCTCGTGTTTGTAAATGGCAAATAAACGGTTCACTTAAAGAGGTGTTTTGACAAGCTGTCTACACACAGTTAATCTTAACACATAAGAACCACTTAGCAACGCTATTTCTTCTAAGATTACTTAGTACCAGCTTCCTCTCCCTCTACCACGGCCGCGATTACCCCTCCAGCCACGGCCCCGGAATCCACCACGTCCTCTCTGTCCAAAGTTGTCAGGCATACTTTGCCCCTTCACCGCGCCGTTAGCTGCGCCCGAGCGACGGCCTGGGGGCTGGTAAACCTCCACGACTCCCTTTTTTGGCGTGTGTTTCTTTTTTTCCGGAGGAAGGTCGAATGTGATCGGAGTGATGCCTGCTCGCTTTCGCCTGGAAATAGATTGACAAAAAAATAAAAATTGCTTTTTAAGCAAAAATTTAAATTTTCCGCAAAAAATAAAAGGAATGTCAGATACAAAATTACAGCTCAAATCAGTCCTCTGCAAGATGGAAACAAGAACGTGGGATAAAAAATTAACAGAAACGTAAGTAAGAATCCTTACGTCGACAAGAACTTACGTAAACAGACACGTAAGTAAGAGTCCTTAGGTCGGCAACAACTTACGTAAACAGAAAAGTAAGTAAGAGTCCGTAGGTCGGCAAGAACTTACGTAAACATAAACGTAATTAAGAGTCCTTACGTCGACAAGAACTTACGTAAACAGAAGCGTAAGTAAGAGTCCTAAGGTCGGCAAGAACTTACGTAAACAGAAAAGTAAGTAAGAGTCCGTAGGTCGGCAAGAACTTACGTAAACAGAAACGTAAGTAAGAGTCCTTAGGTCGGCAATAACTTACGTAAACAGAAAAGTAAGTAAGAGTCCGTAGGTCGGCAATAACTTACGTAAACATAAACGCAAGTAAGAGTCTTTAGGTGGGCAAGAACTTACGTAAACAGAAACGTAAGCAAGAGTTCTTAGGTCGGCAAGAACTTACGTAAACAAAAAACAAAGAAGACAAAAACTTACGTCAACTGAAACTTGAGTAAAATAATCGTAAGTAACAACGTTGAACTTACGTGAACATTTTCAAGAGCTTCCAACTTCTTATAAATTCAAGCTTCCGCAGAAGTTATCAGTCGTTTCTTTTATGTATGGACAACACTGACTAAATCAACAAAGATTTTTGTTGAACTTTATACGCTCTAGGGCGTATTATGTCATTTACAAAACAAAAAGTACCATTGAAAAAGACAGATTGATATGACCCGTCTTCTAGTGATAAAGAACACCTCAGTTATCTGTGAAAGTTGCTTCAGTGTTTACCGGCAATCGCACACAATTTAACTCTGTCTTACCTTTCGTCAATGGCACTCGGCACCGGAGAGACCGGAATTGTTACCGCTTTGGACTGCAAATTAAAAAAACTTGAATGAATATGATTTACATCACAAAATCGACACACAGAAACATTGTTTTTCTGCCTGATAAACTTTTTCGTGTTATTCAAGTTTACCGCTGATAAAAATTGGTTGTTGGCAAACATGCACTGCCTTAGTCTAAAACTAAAGTAAAATATTCACAAACTCTAGCGAGAAAATGTGTTATTCACATCTCAGTGTATTGATTTATTTCAAAATCTAATTCCTACACATATTTTATTTCAGTTCAAGAACGTTAATGCGCTCCTTTAAAATTTTCTTAAACACCCTCTGCATGCTCATGTCGCCATTTTTCTTATAATACCCAAAATCTCTTGCACATTTTTTTATTACCCATTCCGTCATTCATTTTCAACTCAAGGTAGCTAATTTTGGTTGATTACTCAACAATAAAAAGCGCAGAGGTAAACTCACCGGCGGTTTCCATGACAAAGTCACGCTGCTCTTAAAAGACGGCGGGTTGTGAAATAAGTCCTGGAAGACAGAAGGGAACAAAACTCGTAAACCACATGAACACTACTTTGAAATAAAAATAGGCTACAAAACATGCGATGCGTATCAACTTTTATCTTTATTCAAATTTCTTGCAAAGAGAGTTGCACAACTCTTGCACTCAAGAAAAATTGTCTTACTGAACTCGAAGAGTAGAAATGATTGGTGTTATTCATTCTAACTTTTGAACCAGCTGATGAAACCCTATAAAGTGACCATTCATTTTGCTTGTCATGAAGAGTAGAAATAGTTGGTGTTATTCATTCTAACTTTTGAACCAGTTGATGAAACCCTATAAAGCGACCTTTCATTTTGCTTGTCTTGAAGAGTAGAAATGGTTGGTGTTCTTCAATCTAACTTCTGAACTAGTTGTCAAATCCCTATAAACTGACCGTTTTTTTATTAAGTGACAGACCGTGTAAGAACGAGAGAGCCTCCATTGTTCTGCAGCATTAACCTTTGCCCATACCAGAATGTTTACAGTTTTCATACTGAGAATACATCAACCAGTATAAAACACAGTTTTAAAGTAAAAAGCATTAAGCAACCTTTCTCTTGTGCTATAATAATTAAGCCAATCATAGAACTCCAAAACAAAAGCGAAGAAAACCTTTTATTTTCAATGTTCCCCTCATAGAATTTTCCTTAAATTTAAAAACAGAAATGTTTCAATTAGAAAGGAACGAGTGAGCGGACTGGAAAGAAATACATCAGCTAACTTATCAAGATATTGTCCATTTTTAAAGTTTAGCCAATCAGATCAACAGTTTAATAACACTGCAATTAGCACCTTTCAACATTCTATTGCGGTTGGCCTCCCTAGTATTACTCAGACCGTTACTAAAGACCCTAAAAAATCTAGTATGTACACCTACTTTTATAAGCGTGTTGATATTTGAAGTTGTTCTGAGGGCGACAACTTTGATCTTATTCTCCTCTTCCTGCAGCTCGGCTCCTTTTTTGTCCTGTAGAGCCAGTCGAAGCTGCTTGATGTAAACTTGACATCCTTGGGCGAAAAACTGCAAACTAAACATAACCACGCACACTCAAATGGGTAGGAAAAAGAAATTTAGGTATGTCAAAGAAGCTTCACATCCAATGGGAACAGCCACTCTTAAAAAGCAAGTTTCTCATGTCAATTTACGTCTCTTTATGTAATGATAGAATATTTTTCTTTTGTTCTATTTACATTTACTTAGTTGGAGTTTCAAAATTGATTGTTACACTTTGTACTTGCTTTAAACAATTATTTCAGCCGACACTTTATAAGCGAAACTTTGTAGTTTATTTTCACAACTGAAGATGATTATAATAGCGCCAGTTAGTAATGAGGAGAACCAATACACGAAACCTTTTTATCGCGGAGCTAGTTCTATAACAAAGAGAAAGACAAGATGGCCGAGCCCGAGTTGGTCACGTGCATAAAAGATGGTACCGCTGACCAGCATTGGCGTAGGATGACTGAAACATGTCTTGTTCGATAAAAAATTTTGTCTTGTTTCTTGAGAATGCATTTCAAGTCTGCTTCTTTTATGCTCTTTTGGAAATTAAGGTACCCACTAGAAAAGGTAATCTTTAAACCAGCCAAGGGAAGCCTGGAAATTGGAATTCCCTTATGGGAATAATGACCAAAAAGCGGTGAGAGGACAAAGATGGGACAAGGCGTTCTGAACATAGAAGGTAACATAAATGGACCAGGGGCATTGCCAGGATTTTTCAAAGGAGGAAGGGGGTGTAATACTGCATAAAAGTGAGGCTCCTCATCTGGTTGTCATGGCGTTTATGCTATCAGTTGTAGTTTGTTTGATTGAAAGAGACTTCAAAAAGGGAGCAGGGTCACATGCACTCCAGGATCCCCTCCCCCCCCTGATGAACATATTGCCTTTTTTCCAAGGAATCATTAATCGCTTTTGCATGTTATACACCATTAAGAGTGAAAGAAAGGGAAACCCAACGGTCGAAGAACATGCATTTATGGTTCTTTCTTGCTCTTCAACAAAGGTTTGCCCAAATTCGGTAACGTTCATTTCATATCCTGTAATAATTGTTCAACCCCTTAGATTTACGCTTTGATTTAGGCTTCCGTAGCAAGCTTGAAGCCTAGTCTTTTGGCAAGCTTTGTTAATCTTGTCTTTTTTAGATTTCATGTTATGTTTATTAGAGTGTTCCACTTCCCCTAAAAGTTGCATTAATCTGTTGCAGGCAAGCTCTCAGCAGAAACAATTATTCCATGCGCACGGGATGGATATGAGACGGTAAATCGCCAGAGAGGCTTTAGCACCAATTTGGCTACAAATCACCTCATATCCAACAAACATGAATGGAATAATTGTTTTATTAATAATTTTCTTGACTTTCCCAAACCTATCGATACTTAAAAATGACATCTTAAACTTGTTCAGAATCTATATTTCTCCTTGCAACACTACATGGTCAGTTATCATATAGCTAATTCAGGACATGAGCTGATAACTGAGATTGGTTAAACCAATCCGAACACTAGAAATGCAATATTCGAGGTTGAAAATAATTTACTTATTACTGTTATTCACAGTTATGTACAGCTTGGGCGACTGGAACAAGTCGATATACTAATAAAAATGTCTCCTCCAAGGGCGATACAAAGATACAGTTTTAGCCAAGAAACTTGATAAACTGAGTAGTTACTCACCGCAACCTGAAGTCTTTTAGTCTTTCTGCAGCTTCTTCAGCTGTCAGGAAATCTGGGTACTACAGAAAAATACATAAATTAGACTGAATAAAGCTCTTAACCAGAAGCCAATGAAAAAACAGATATATTTTAAACTCAAAGGACTATTTCAATATCTTCTTTGAACTTTGAACGTTTGTTTCTAAAATAGTAATACAAATTGTATAAACATTAATGCACTGATCCGCAAATAGCAGGGCAAATCGAGGCGAATCAGAAAACTAATTAAGTGCTAAACTACAGAACAAGCAAACACAACAATACAACTACAAAAGAAAAGGGAAAAAAAAGGATGGGGTGGGAGAGCGATATTTTTCTTACTAGAAAAGCGTTGTTTCTAAAAAGAATGTTAAATAGAATGTTAAAGGCTTATTTGGGAGATATCAAGGTAGTCATCATGCTGGTGAAGCACGTCTAGTAATACCTCTATAATTTAATCTTAAACAGACTTTTAGGTTTTTCTCTTAAAAAAGTTGGTAACTCATTCCAGATCCTTGCATGACTTCAAGGACTTCCAGGAATTCCAACCAAACTTGAAGATTTTTCCAAGACCCTAAACAACTTAAAGACATTCCAGAACTTACACTACCAATACAAGGATATTCCAGAACTTCCAAACAAATCCAAATACTTTCTCAAAGGCTTTCAAAGACAACTTCCAAGCCATTTCAAGGACATTTTAAGACTTTCAAAGATTACTTTCAAGCTAACTCCTTGAAATTGCAAGACTGTTGAAGACTTTCCAAGACTTTCAAAGACTTCTTTCTTGAAAGTAAACTTAAAGAAATTCAGGGACTTTAAAAGACTTATTTTAAATTTAATTTTATCATTTGAGTTTTCACAACCTTCCAAGGCTTGGACATTCTTTAGGTTTACAACTGTTATGGTTATCACAGATAAAAAAACTAGAACAATGTAGAAACCAGAATTGTCAGCAAAACTAACACAGAATAAACAACAGGTTTTGGAAGTCTTAAAAAAGCTTTAGCTCTTCACAAAGGATCACGTCAACCAAATCTCGACAGTGTTTAGGGTCAAAATTCACTTTATTTGTAGGAGAAATATAGGACAAAAGCTCAACTTACATTCCTCACAAGTTGGTGGAAGGTGAATATGAGACATTCAACGTAGGAAAACTGCAGCTTGGGCTCGGCTGTTTCATTGCTGGCTTTTTCCTCGTCCTCGCTTGGAGGAAGGGGCATGTAATCCTGTGAATATAGAGGACTATATCAGCTTCGCAGGAGTTAACAGTTATCAGTAACTAACTGTTTAACAACTGTGTAAGGCAAAAAAATGCTTTCATTTACTCAGAGTCTGTAGGAAAGAAGGCTATACACAAAGGGAATTGGACCATCTTTTTAAAAGCATAGTGCTACCTAACATCGCCTACCGGTTGTCAGTTTATGGAGCCTCGGATACAAAGCTAAACATGTTCCAGCAATTTCTAGATCGATGCTGCAAATGGCATTTTATCTCTAAGTATATGGACATAAGACTATTGTTAGAGAAGCAAGACAAAAGCATCTTTAAACGTGTAGCAAACCATGGAAGTCACCTGCTGGGAATGTGTTTTCCTAAACAGAAAACTACAACATATACCTTGAGAAGGAAAAGCAGCCATAGAATTTTAATTAATACAGAGCGTTTTAAGAGACAGCGTTTTTTATCAATAGGTTAATATATAAGTATATTGTTTTATAGATTCCTTAGTTTTTAAGAGGGTAAATTTCTATATAGATGTATTTAATTGTATATAGTTTGAAGTTGTAACATTGAATATGTGTTTTTATCTGATGACCAATAAAGACTATTATAATTATATTATTATTATTACTCTTTTTTTATAAGAATATCGAGGCTGAAAATCGCAAAAACTTAAGAATATTTTAAGAATAATGCTGAGGCTGAGATTTTGTTAAGAATATAATTTAATTCGTGCAACATATAGACTCAGGAAGGCAATGCCATGCTGGCAAACATATTCTATTGACCTGTATTCTAAGAACATTCTAAAAACATTTTCAGCCTCAAAATGAAAAAAAGAATGTTCAAAATTTAACAGGTTTCTGTTGGAATAATGACTGATATGTACATTTTAGTTCCTCTATGCTTTCTTTGATACAAACATTAAACTACCTGATAGCTGTTTCTAATAGAAAGTGAAGTGCAAGCTGAAATTATTTTCTTTGACAGTTTTATAGAGGTTTACTGGTAGGAGCAAAGTAGATTCAATGTGAAATTCTTGTTTCTTTGTTAGTGGAAAATTTACTTTAAAAAAACATCACAATATTCTTCCCAGAAATACTCTGTACATAAACACAAACACTTTAATGAGTCCCAGCCATTTTCTATGGAGTCACAACAGAGCTTCTGGTCACTGTTAGACTTGTAAATATTTACATATTCACCGCCTTCTGATAATCTAGTGCGTAACATTTTTATAAAACAAAAATTATGTAATTTTGTGTCACTTTCACAGTTATCTTAAAAAGCTTCTCAGCTTTTGTCTTTGCAATGTTTGGGAGAACTTACAATTTGATCTATAAAGTCACTCATGCCATCTTTAAACAAGGAAAATGTTTTTTAAAAGTATTCTGGCTACCAATTGGTAGTGCAGTGGCTGAGCAAATAGAGTATTCATAATCATGATCCTAGTGTCGCAAGTTTTAACCCCGGTCAGACAACTATGTTGGGTCCTTGAGCAAGACACTTCATCCAACTTTTACCAGTTGACTCAGCTGTATAAATGAGTACCAGTTCTGCTGGGAGCTAACCCGTGATGGATTAGTGTCCTGCCCAGGGGGAGATAAAGACTCTCATCCGCTCAACACAAGGGAGACTGGAGATAAGTGCCAGTCAAAGGGCCACTCGGCTTGAGAAAGAGCTTTAAGTCCAGCTAGCCACATCAACACTGGAATGGCATGTATTGCTCACCTTGAGCAGGTTGTAAACTGGCTCAACACTTGATTTTACTGTTTCGTCCGAGAGTCCACACGGCGACATCTCAGCACATAGTTTGAGCACTTCTAGCTTAGCATCCTCTCCTTCGTCTGACATGGACAGGGTTGACAGTGATGGAATCACTTGACTCACCAGGTATACGAAGAACGTCTCAGCCGAAGCACCTTTCTATGAATTATCAATTACATACAATCATCTTCACCACCATCATCATCTCAATAACGATAACAATAATCATGGCAATTTGTTACTTACACTAACTTAATACTTAGGTAATGGTCCATGTAAGATTGAGAGAGGTGAACGGCAATGCAGTGCAGAAAGGTGCTAATTTAAGTATTATTAAACTGTTGATCTAATTGGCTAAATTTCAATTAGACAATATCTTGATAAGTTCTAGCTGATGTATTTCTTTCCAGTCTGCTCAATTGTTCCTTTCAAATTGAAACACTTCTGTTTTTAAATTTAAGAAAAATTCTATGTGGGGAACATGTTCTATGATTGGTTTAAATATTATAGCACAAAAAAAAGATTGCTAAAACAGAATTTCAATACCTTTTATTTTAAAACTGTGTTGTATACTGGTCAATGTAATCTCAGTGTGAAAATTTAAACATTCTGGTATGGGGAAAGCAAAAGGGCACAGAACAATGGGAGGTTCTCTCATTCTTACACAGACCATTACTTAATACTAGTGTTATGAGATTTACCAAAAAATATGGAACTGCCTGCCTGGCACATGACAGTAGTCGATCAACAAACTCAGCATCTGTGGGCTGCAAATGGAAAAGAATTGAGTTGGTAACTAATTATACTAGTCCAACTCCAGTAAACTTGTGCTGACTGAAGTGGTTTCAGAGCTGGATGATACTGGGTAATCAAAACACTATGGCAAGACTTTGAACATCGCTTAGCGACTCATCAACGTCTGCCATTTTATTAGCCGAGAGAGACTCATCATTAACCACACAGTTAGCTGATCAAAGAACATTGCCTAAAGCTTCCAGGCGATCACCATTATTTTCAATCATCATCATCGCTACCATCCTTATTATCATCACCATCATCATCACCACCATCATCACCACAATATTATCATAATTACCATCTTCATCATCACTACCATCATTAACATCACCATCATCACCATCTTTCCCAACATCATCACCACAATATTATCATAATTACCATCTTCATCATCACTACCATCATTAACATCACCATCATCACCATCATCACCATCTTTACCAACATCATCACCACAATATTATCATAATCACCATTATCATCATCACTACCAACATTAACATCATCATCAACATTACCAACATCATCACCACAATATTATCATCACCAGCATCATCATCATTACTATCATCATCATCATCACCAGCATCACTATCATCATCACCATCATCACCACTGCCATCATCATCATTATCACCATCATGACCACAACCATCATTACCATCATCATCACCACCACCACCACCACCGCCATCATCATCATCATTATACACTTACATATTGGTCAACGCACTGGACAGCTTCTTACAAAAACTAGTTTCCATTATTACAAAGTGACATTACCTGAAAGGGTTGTGAGAGCTCTGCTTGTTCTGTCACAATGTCAGCTAGCATTTGGTGGGCACCTGTCATACTCTTTAGAGAGGACAAGATGTTCATAAAGGTCTGGAACTCATCCGCTGTCACATCAGTGAGGGCCTACAACACAAAAACATTGAGTGACTATTTTACTAGAGGAAGACTTGAGTTGATGTTGGAGTGAGAATCAGAATGTCTGGTTCTGGAAAAAATGTGGTCAGTAGGATTGATGTAAACTGAGATGGATGCCTTTCACAGCCTGATATTTTTCTCATCTGGTAAGCCTAACATATAGGCGAGTTTCAGCTAACATCATCATTTACAATTTGCTTCATTAGCATACAACTTAAGTAACAGTCCATGTAAGAACTAGGGAGCCTCCCATTGTTCTGCGGCATTTCGCTTTTCCCACGTCAGAATGCTCAAATTTTTATACTGAGAATACATCAACATGTGTATAACATAGTTTTAAAGTAAAAAGCAGTGAAACTCTTTTTAAAAGCAATGTTTTTTTTGTGCTACAATAATTTGGCCAATCAAAGAACTCAAAGCAAAGGAAACCTTTTGACTTACTATGTTCCCCACAAGGAATTTTTTTTAAATTTAAAAACAGAAATGTTTCAACTGAGAAGGATTGAATGAGTGAACTGGAAACAAATGCATAAGCTTACTTATGAATATACAGTCAATTCTTATTTTTTCGCCAATCAGAGCAACAGTTTAACAATATCACAATTAGCAACTTTTTGCATTCATTGCTGTTGACTTCCCTAGTTCTTACTCGGATTTGTTACTTAAGTCGTAGAAAGAACAGAGGTAAACAACAACTGACTTTAAAAGTTGAGAATGTTTGTCAAAATTAATGAATGAAAGTGTAAATTGAAGAAGAAACTACAAATGCAAAACAGCTGGAGGCAAGAATGATAATGAACCATGCATTCTTTGTAAAATTTCCAATTTTCAAACCCACATCTTGGAAAGATTACTAAGCATATCGGAGAAAGTTTATTCTGCAGAAACTTTTCATTATTCTGAAGCTTTGTCTCTGTGGCTGAATTAGAAAGAAGAGCGCCTTTGCTAATGAGGTAACAAGACAAAAACTTTTCTATTTAACAACACAATACAACATACTGTACCTTCTTCACTTCTGCCACAAGATACTCTTCTGTCTCTGGGCTTTTGTGCAAAACCTGTTTGCCATATTCAGCAACTATTGCACTTAGGAATTTGATTGCCTTCTCTCGCACATGTTCATCCCCACTCAAAATTTGTGAAAACAAACCACCGATAGTGCCTGAAGACCAATTAAGTTTAGTTTTGAGATAAGAAATCAGAAACAAGATAAAACTAATAAGAATAAGGCTTTTAAGTTAAACAACATTTATGTTAAATTTGACATCTAACTTCTCCTTACTTAACTCAACCGTTTCAGCCCCAGCCAGTTTATCAACATCTAACTTCCCCTTACTTAACTCAACCCTTTCAGCCCCACCAGTTTATCAACATCTACCTTATCCTTACATAACTCATCCCTTTTAGTCCCAGCCAGTTTATCAACATCTAACTTCACCTTACATAACTCAACCCTTTCAGCCCCAGCCAGTTAATGAACATTTAACTTCACTTTACATAACTCAACCCTTTCAGCCCCAGCCAGTTTATCAACATCTAACTTCACCTTACATAACTCAA
>JAOBAT010119856.1:6501-36658 GCA_026413305.1 Hydrozoanthus tunicans
CGAACAACTGCAAACTGGTATATACTCATTTTAATTGCCAAATTAGTCAAATACTTCACTTTTTATGAGCACTTTTTGGCTTGTAGATAATTTCCTGATTAATGAGAAATGGGTGCATTTTGGAATCAACTAAAAAACGAACAACTGCAAACTGGTATATACTCATTTTAATTGCCAAATTAGTCAAATACTTCACTTTTTATGAGCACTTTTTAGCTTGTAGATACTTTCCTGATTAATGAGAAATGGGTGCATTTTGGAATCAACTAAAAAACGAACAACTGCAAACTGGTGTATACTCATTTTAATTGCCAAATTAGTCGAATACTTCACTTTTTATGAGCACTTATTGGCTTCTCTAGAGACTCTCCTGATTAACCAATGCCGACAGCGGAAACGCAGAACACTGCGTTTTAGAGTGTCCAGTTTTAAAAATTTCCCGGGGGAGCATGCTCCCGGAACCCCCTAGAAGTTCGTGTTGTTCGCCTGCTGAACTACTGCATCCGATATGCTTCCTGTGAGAGCAAGAAAATGTTCGTATATTCATGTTAATGCATGTTTCATGATCATTTATAGGTCCGGCATTGCTTGAGTCTTGCGCGAAGAACTGCATCAGTCTTTTCGATCCGTATATGGCTGGATTTATAAACACTTTTACGAGTTATTGTCCTTATAATCAGTATTGATAGGTTAACAAAAGAAGCCTTTACTTTTATAATTCTTTAAAACCTAGAGATTTCATTCGAATTCTTTACATGGAAGATATAATGTCGTCTTTTTAAATTATCAAGTATTACAAATTGGAAAGATTCCACACGATCCCCTCCCTCCTCTGTTGTCTTCTTGTTGCCCATAACTGTATGTCGTAACACAATTGTTAAACTGACATGTAATCCGTTTTAGTCCATTCCGTTTGTCACGTCAAGAGTTGTTTGTTTGTCGAAACAAAAGTCGGGAAAAAGAGCTATAGCCTTCCTAATGATTTGTGAACATTGCAAACGCGACGAAAGAATGAATTCACTTGCATTTTCTACTAAGATTGAATTGTGAGATTAAATTAAAAGGCAACAATAGCAGAGAAGTTATTTCTAAGTCAAACGCAGTTTGTTTTAAAGGTTGTTTGTTGGAAACTGATAACTGATGCCATTAATTTTGTAATTTTTGAAGTCGAAAGGAAATAGGGAAATTCAACTCCGTTACAACTTTATGCCTATGTGGTCCTGCTTTAGAAGCAGACAATGTAAATAAAAATGAAATTCAAAATGTCCTGAAGGCAATTGTTCGCTTTGTTTAGTTGCATTGAAAGTTAGAGAACAGCAGCATGTAAAAATGTCGTCTCATTCGATAAAGTGAATATTCTGTTAGTCCTTGTCAAGGCTCCAGTCAAATATCAACACTCAATTTCTCCTTATAAACACAAACAAAATTAGAGATTTGGTAATGAGAAAATGTGAATCGGTCAAACAAAATTGGCGTATCAGAGGATCAAAAAGTAAAATTCTTTAAATTTGTTTAAAGAAGTGATGCTCTCGTTGGGAGAATTTTCCAAATCAAAGACAAAGGGTTTATTCCATCGTGACCTAGACGTGACAACAGCGCAGTGTCACGCTGAGATTTAAGTCACACCGTCAGACCTATATTGCCGGAGGTGCATTTAAAAATATAACTCAACCGTGAAATTACATGTGCGCACGCCAACCTTGGCGGTTATTTAAAGCTCTGACTATAATACGCATGTATAGTTTATTCACTGCTTCCATTCTTTGCGAGCAAACAACATCTATGCGAGTTAGTGGTACGAAGTCAAGGAAACAGCATACTGTTGACCAAATCCTTACAAACAATAACTGATGGTCAACATGTAGGGAATAAAACCGCCGAACTATCAACTGAAGGAATGGATCCGCCACGAATATGTCGGGTATGTTGGAATTCCATGCAATTAGAAGCTGATTTCTAGTTTCTAGTTTCCTTTTGTGATTGACTTGGGATGTGATGTCCATTAGGACTGCCTACCAAACATTAGACAAGTTTGTGTTTGATTTCCACAATTTCTCAAAACGAGAACTTGTACCTTCAGTCTTCACTTTAGTGTGTGTAACTTTGGGTAGCTTGTTTGTTTCTTTCTTTGAAGATTAAAGTACTGAAGTTGGATTACTGAATCGATATGATAATATTGCCAAAGATTTTAAGATTTTATATTCGGATAGCTAAAACCACAAATGGGTTATCGTGAAACTAAAATTGTGAATGTCATTGCCTTGTCTATTTTATTCACAGTCTTAATTTGACCGCTATATATCATGTTTTAGATGAGGAAAAATTGAAATCAAATTCTACTATAGCGGAAACATGACTTGTATTATTAGGCCGCCTGCCAATATTTATTGAAGAATCAAAACTAAAAACAAACAATTTCAGATAGGAAAAAGTATCGCTAGTACACGTGATAAATACTCAGAAATACATAAAAAAAAACTCTTGTACGGCTTATGCAAAACTGATCCAATAATAGATCTTAAGAATGCTACGAAGAGTCACGGAGACATGCGTGCACGGCACACATCACAGACGATTGACTATATTTATAACCATTGAATAAATTCATTTTGGGCATAATATAACTTGAGATAACGTTCGAGATTATTTGTCTACGATACCGCAAACCGGAATTGTTGTCATTCCCTTAAAGAGAATGACACGAATAATTTTAACAGTATAATACTTTGATAATTTTCTCAAAATAAGCTGAAGTACAACAAATTAAAATGTACCTTCTTCCAACCTAGAGCTTCTTAAAAACCTATTATAGAGCAAAACATGAAATAATCTCTGACAAAACACAAGTTTTTATGACTGACAAATATTAAGGGAATATAATATAGCATGCGCCACCCGAAATCACACGAAAATAAATTTGACTACACGATTCTATGCGAGAGTATACATGCATGAAAAGGAATCTCAAACCTTTAAACGACCTTGACATTGAACGTATACGAGGCCACTATAAGACCACTCTTTAATTTTCTGCTTCCCACGATCCAAAACACTCACTCTGCTATAATGCATATGGCGTGGCTATCTTTCCGTTGTCAAAAGCTTAATTGTTGTGATTATAAAAATGATTACGAGCCACAGGCTCGTGCTTTGAAGAGATTAAGTGAGTGATGTGGTTCAGTTTAATGAAAATCCACCCTTGATCCTAACAATTTGATTTAATCACATATGAGAAATGTACTTGCTTTATGTATATATGTAGAAACTAAAGTTTCTGCATTTTTTGAAAAGGTTTGTGTATTTTTCGAGTTTGACCATTAGTATTCAATTATCTGGTGTAATACAGTTGGTAATATCAAAATATTTTGTTTTATCTTCCTGTGATCAAAAAATTCTGCCGACGATGGTATATTTTCTTTAAAAACGTCCAAGTCAAGTACCAGATTCTACATAATTTTTGGGCTCAGCCCATTACATCCACCCACATCCCCACCCCTTTCTTCACCCACCTTTCCCGTACCTCACATCCTGTCCTTCAGTTAATTAATACAAGTGTTCCGTCCGATAAGCCGCTAACCACCTGATTGCATGCATGCACTAGTTAAGCATCTTACCTTCCAACTCTAAGAGCCCAAAAGGCAGCTATGAAGTTTTGGGTTTCGTAAATATTGCTCTAGTAGCAAATTCTTGGAATAATTGGCACTAATCTTGAGATTGCTTTGAGTCTCAGGTACGGATCTTTGAGAGTGAAAAGACCGTTATATTAACTAGTACAGTCTTGCCCTCAGCTGCTCCCTAAGTCTCAGATTTCACTAACCGTCACCTCGACGCTTTTGCTAGCGAACTTGGTATGTAGTTCTGGTTCACTAACGATCGCAACGCGTTAGATTCAGCTTTCGTCGGTTCCAGCATACGCTATACGAAGCTAAATCTTGTTTATAGTCTTTTTTCGTGTCACCAACTCGTAGTGCAACGTTAACCTAGACACGTTCTGGCCATTTCTTTTAGATGTTCTTGACGACAGTCCCAGTGTTACATAGACATATTTTGACCATTTCTTTCAGATGGTTTTCACGATTCCCACTGTAACATAGACACATCCTGGCCATTTCTCTCAGATGGTTTTCACGATTCCCACTGTAACATAGACCCATCCTGGCCATTTCTCTCAGATGGTTTTCACGATTCACAGTGTTACATAGACACATCTTGGCCATTTCTCTCAGATGTTTTTCACGATTCCCAGTGTAACATAGACACATCATGACCATTATTTTGAGATGGTCTTGGCGACTTCCAGTGTAACATAGACACATTCTGGCAATTTCTCTCAGATGGTTTTCACGATTCACAGTGTAACATAGACACATCCTGGCTATTTCTCTCAGATGGTTTTCACGATTCCAAGTGTAACATAGACACATCCTGGCAATTTCTCTCAGATGGTTTTCACGACTCACAACGTAACATAAACACATCCTGGCCATTTCTCTCAAATGGTTTCCACGATTCCCAGTGTAACATAGACACATCCTGGCAATTTCTCTCAGATGGTTTTCACGACTCACAGTGTAACATAGCACACCCTGGCTATTTCTCTCAGATGGTTTTCACGATTCCCATTGTAACATAGACACATCCTGGCAATTTCTCTCAGATGGTTTTCACGACTCACAACGTAACATAAACACATCCTGGACATTTCTCTCAAATGGTTTCCACGATTCCCAGTGTAACATAGACACATCCTGGCAATTTCTCTCAGATGGTTTTCACAACTCACAGTGTAACATAGCACATCCTGGCCATTTCTCTCAGATGGTTTTCACGATTCACAGTGTAACATAGCACATCCTGGCAATTTCTCTCAGTTGGTTTTCACGATTCACAGTGTAACATAGACACATCCTGGCCATTTCTCTCAGATGGTTTTCACGATTCCCAATGTAACAGACACATCATGACCATTATTTTGAGATGGTTTTGACGACTCCCAGTGTAACATAGACACATCCTGGCAATTTCTCTCAGATGGTTTTCACGATTCCCACTGTAACATAGACACATCATGACCATTATTTTGGGATAGTCTTGACTATTCCCATTTCTTTTAGAAGGTCTTGACGGTTCCCAGTGTAACATAGACACGTCGTCGTGGCCACAGTCTTGACGACTATCAGTGTAACATAGACACAATTTCCTGACCTTCTTGGCGATTCCCATTGTAGTATAGACACATCATAGCCATTTCTTTCAGATGGCTTTGTAACTATTGAAAACGGAAACTACAGTCGTTTTCTTTTATGAGGGTTTTAAATGAATGAATGATATCCCCAAATTTAAGAACATGTCACGTGGAGGCTGGGAATATGTACGTGGCGTAATTTGATCCAGCAGGGAGATAACCCGTTGTTTAAAGACTAAAACACTGACGTGAAATATTCGTGCAAAACTTCTGGCTTGATGTACTGAAGTGGGGAAAATGATTTCTGTATGTAAAAAATGTTCATGTGAAAACATTTTAAGAAATTTGAGGCTCAAGTTCTCAAAATATCTAATTTTTTTAACCCTTTATTGTCAGTTCCTCATTTTGATGTTCCAATTAGAAAATGTTTTATTTTTATTTTTGGACAGCTGGCGACAAGTATGTATTATACATAAACATTTAGACTTTTATATGTATATATAAGGAGCTACTTTGATAAAATCTGTTATCACTTTTAGATGCATACACACAACACTGGAGCTACAAGTACAATGGACTCTTATACAGACCAGCGTGCGCATATGATTTAACATTGGTCCGCCTAACTTAAACATGTTGAAAAGCAAACACATGTTTTTAGACTTTTAATGTTGAATTGATAAGCAATACTAAATATTGGTTAACATGTAAAAATGGTGTAAAGTACTTATAAGGAACTCAACCAAATAATGAATACAAGTACTCGGCTATTTTTCTATAAAGTCGGAGAGCTTGGCCTTGGGATATTTTGTGCCAGATCCGACGCATAAGAAGACGTAGGTTCGTGACAGAGCAGTGGAAATCAAAGCATTACAGAAATGTGTACTGTTCATTAGAAAAACACTTGAAAGGTAACGTAATCATTTAGGCGATGCAAACAGAAGTCGATATTTTTACCTCAACAAAAAAAAACATGCGCTAAGTATATACTTCACATTAAATCATGTTGCCTTGTTGGTTACCAAAACAACCCAAAACATTGTAATATCACATACTTTGACCTGCATGTATCACAGCAAAAACAAGAAATTTGAACCATGCACGGTTGTGTCTTCGATAGTCGGAAGTTCAGTTGACATGGCCTGATGAAGTTGGAAATTGCAAAACACAAAAGATCTCCTATTGACTTTACGGATTATACTCCGTCATACACAGGTAGCCTCTATAAAGATTAGCGCAACAGGATTGGGTCTGGGTTTACGTACTTTTCCGGTCGATTCCTTCTACAGATAACGCTACATGCACGGTTTAAGGCTGTTTAAAACAAAGTCTACGTCTATTAGGCGCCAGTGAGTCGTTCCTTTATCACTGATCACCGATCACTTTTCACATCCACCGTCATAAATTGAAGTATTACAGTTTAGTTATCAGTTAAGTCTCCTGAAATACCGACTTGAGCTCGAGACTGCCTGTGTTATTAAGCATCTGTTACTCCAGGTATGTTAAATTGTCTTAAGTGTATTATAAGTCACTCATGTTGGGTATTTTCGAAACTTGGACTACCTCATGTCGGCTGAAGTTTAAAGCTGTTTTGTGCAGATATTGTTTTATTCCAGAAGAACAACTCCGTTTCACGTCGAACTTCGATATTGTTAAAAAGCGCGAATGATTTTAGTCCATTCAACTGAACTGTGGGTCTTGTGGTATCTACTGCGTTTGTCGCCGAAGGGCTAATTCAACAGTATAAAGCTTAATAAGGCTGGCAATGTACTCGTTTACAGCTTATAGACAACACATGAAGATTACTAAAAGTACAGCGATATGTTTTAATTACAATCATGAATATAACAAAGCCTTTTGAATGGAGAAACAGCCTGAACAATTTAAGAAACGATTTTATATCATCAATATGTCAACAAGTCTATGAATGACGCCAACAGTTACATCAGATGGTTATGGTAGTCTTAGTATAAATTGTTTTTACGCGCAAAAGAAAATTTCTCAACTGAGTCTTAAATTTTCCCAAACAGCGAAGACCTTCAGGTTGAATATCTTTTGAAGGAATTTCCATGCACTACAAAAGACCTTTTTCCGGACTTGTGGTTTTGTCATTTTGTACGCTTTCCAAATTCTGGCAAAATGATATGGCATGTGAATCGGCTTAAGCGGTTGTGATCTCATGCCTTTGGTGTGCAAAACAAAACTCAAACTGTCAGTTTCGGCGGAGCGAACAATCGTTGTGTATCATTTACAATGTCACCGGAATGTACCCAAGTATGTACATTCGATTCCTCCAAACGTTAAACCCAACTTGGAGATGACTTACCACATACAAGCATTTCTAACTTCAAATGAGTATGACAAAAAAAGGTCTGGCATTTACGTTACCAAAAGGCGAAACAAAAGCAGTCGGAGTTTCTAATTTCTTCTAACTATTTGCAAGTGTACGTCATTTCGGAGTTCTCTCTTTCCGTGAAGTTATAACGCTTTATTTTTTTACTTGGAGTGATTGATTGTTCAGATAACTCATTCACAAAAGAAAAAAACACTTGTACACATGATTAAGATCTGGTTTCATCAGAGAACAAGCCGCAACAAAAACTAGATAAAATAAATAGAACAAGTACAAAAACACCATTCTTGGCCTTTTCGTTTCTATAAACTGTTTGACACCATCCATCTTCTCTTTAAAACAATTACACAAAAATATGTTTATTAGTTTATGTTCAGAAAATTATCTTTGTAAGTTTCGAGAGCTGAGAAACCCATGCAATGTGAAGGGACACATGTCAATTAACATCCTTTCAAATTCAAAATAACTTGCTGAACATTTTTATGATGATTAAACAAAGGGCAAAACGACTTCATAAAGCTGAAAAACCATTCAACCCCATCTCGAAGACAAAAGAAAATTCGTAAAACCAGTAGTTAACGGAATAATTTCTGGACCAAGGTTGTGCCTTACGGCGAGTCATTACCGTCAATGGTAAATGGAGTTTGTTTATTTTCTTAAACATTTTTTCACTATTAGCAGAAGCACAAAATACTGAAAAAAGAAAGAAAAACACTAAATCCCACGGATATTCAAAACAAGAAGCACTTTTCCGAAGACCGCTATTGGAAGAACGCCAGAGATCCAAGCGATATTTAGTTTGTTGAAAACTTAACATAGCTCCGAAAATACTTGAAAATTCTTTGGAATTCACACGAAACCATATAAAAAAAAACAAATTAAAAAAACATATAAAAAAGATAACTTATTTACCCTGTTTTTAAGTCGTGTCGTTCAGTTAGAGTGTTACTATATAGCTGTCGAAATTTCAAAACGAAAACCAGCGAAAAATGTCTATATGAAGAAGTTTGCAGTTGGAATCTTGTATAGTGTACGTAGTACTATTAATATACTAGCTAAGGCCCGTTTAAATTGGGCGTCCAGTTTCATATTTATCAAATGAATGTAACACTGATTTACTCATTCGCCCTCAAACTCTCATTAGAAAAAATGTGTAAAGGCGTGATGTCTTATAGTTATATATATAGTAACCAAGTCAAGCAGACTTGTTAGACGCTTTATGTCGACTGCTGTTGTTTGAACCATGGGCTTTTTTCTTGCATTATAACAAAAAAATATTGGACTTATGTTTGTTTTATTAAGGCAATAAAAAGCCAGCTTAGTTCTAATTTGTCCAAACTCAATATAGATGCACTGACCGTATATGAACAATCACAGAAATGTCACGATTTACTTTTATTTTTCTGTCTCTTCTAAGTTATTACACTTGACAAAGCTTTTCTACCTGTTTTTATTAGATGAAATCGACTTAATTATTCAAAGAAAAAGAAATGATTTGTCTTCTTTTAGTTCATGTAAACGCCAACACAGTGACCGCTCGAAATTTCAAGGGCGTTCTTTTCGGGTCGCATTACGCCATGGCAATACTGGCCGGCATATACCGGCAGTATATCTTAAAGTGTTTTGAGAACTGACTCAAACTGTTCGGCAGCTGTGGACGTGTTAGCACGCGGTAAGAGGCTTTGCTTGTCCGCTTGTTCTTTAGAAGCTTAACATGGAAAGAGCAGGTAAAAAGTTACCATCGCCTCTAAACTATAATTAATTTCTTTGGAAACCAAAACAAAGCCGGATCAAAACTGGCGTGTTACTCTTGTCTTTGAAATTATGGCGTTATAGTTACTTAACTTGCGCGTATATAAGGGAGAATAGAGAGTTTTGCTTACTCCCCAAACACCAAAATGTTTACTTCATTCACAGGCGTAGCCATTCTTTCGCACCTTGTGTAGAAATTGTCAGGAAGATTTTTCGTCTTCATTTTTGCAAACCTGAAACATATCATACAATAACGGTCCCTTATATAGTTCAGTGGATCTTAAGTTTGACCTTTAATCAGAGTGAAATTAGTTTTCCTTCTGTGTAAGGTGTTGCTTATTAGCCAGCTTGGCAGTTAGCCTGCCTCAAAACTGTCATTCATTTGTGGAGTAACAGAACACTTTTGAAAAAATAAGTTTTTACGTACCGCGTTCCGCTGTTCGACTCTATTAACGATTACTTGCTCTCGCGCTTTCCGGAAGTTTCGTAAAATTACACAACTAGATTGTACATAGATGTCGTGAAAAGAAAAATCATACAAATCTTTTGTAAAAACTTCTCCATTGCAGATGCACTAGAGTTTCTTATCTCTAGTAACTGATACACACTATTTGATCTGCAAGTTGTTTTTGTGCGAAGATGTTTCGAAACGTTAAACCTGAACTCTTACTTTCGAATAACAACACAAAGGCCTGGAAATTTGAATCTTGCGGACAATTCCAATAGTCTCTAAATTTTTAATTCCATATTTCATTTACCCGGTTCACGGTCGGTTGAAGCCCAATGAAAAAACATGCTTCGAGCAACGAATGCCCTTGAAGAAGAGTAAGTACAAAATGAAGGTTAATTGTAGTATAATTTATTGTTACCTAATATGATAAGAGCCCACAAGTCTCAATACTCAAAGATGTTGTGCATATTGGGAAAGTTCAGAAGCCACTCGTTCCTCTAGAAGGCGGATAGTGTTTAAAACATTTATATTTCGAATATGGAACATTGTTGTATTTTTGACGAGTTTTAACCTTCTCGCGAGCCGACAGGAAAACTCTTTGCCTTTGGCCCTTTTTGTTAGTATGCTCTGTAAAATTCCAGCGAGCCATTAGCTCTCATAGTTAGATATTGGCCGTTTGATATTTAATTTCCACTGATCTGCTTTCTTTGTATTCAAAATTTCTTTCTCACTTGTGAACATCCGATTTGATTTAGAGCAACAAAAAACCTCTTGTTCTGCTTTACAATTTTCACCTTGAGTTCATTTGAAAGCCTTGTTAATTTTATAACATGCCTAAGTCATGGTTTGTTCTGTTGAGTCATTGCTTTTTGCAGTTTAATGTTTTCAAATAAAAAACTAGACTGGAAGTCGGCAAAATAATAAATTCTTGCATAACTGTCACTATATTGTCCTCTTTAGAAGTTTTAATTTCGCCTGCACGAAAAGCGAGATATATCGATGCGGATAATTATCCCGTAAGTACGACTAGCTATTTTAAGATGGTTTCTTTCGTCTTGCCTTTACGAGCTGAGGTTTCCGAATGTCATCTTCAAGCGGTATGAGTGTAATTCCGTTTTGAATTGTTTGAGAATTTGTTTAAATTGTAAAACTATTTAAATTCTGTTCCAGTTTAGTTCTAGAACTTACACCTTAATTATGATAGCAAACAAGGTTTCTTGCTAACATTTCTTACGTACATAATTCTCCTTTAGATACACAAGTTAAATTTCTTTTCAATTGGACTTGGCCCTTTTTTTTAAAATGTTCGAGTCTGGTCGACTCCCAGGTCTAATTTTCTATTTGAGTCGTATAGAAAGTAGTTAAGTAAGACTCGGCTGGTGAATGTGTTAAAAACGGCATCAATGGAATTTATCATTGGATAAATGTGTTATAATGAACTATATCAAGCTTTAATCATGTAGTATTAGTGCGAAACGAGTGATCACGGCTTGTCTACTGCAACGTTTGCATTGTGTTCACATTGTGTTCCTCCTGATTATTGTATAAAACAAATGTTGGTTCGGTTTTCGCTGCAAAACAGTGAAAACTGAAATAAAGAAACGTGCAAGTGAAATCAAATCTGTGAAAGCAGAAAGGTAGCAATATTCAAATAACAAAAGACAGAGTTGTTGTTATTGATGATGATGATGATAATGACAGTGATGTTGATAATGATGATGATTATGATACTTGAGATGATGGCGATGATAGTGGTGATGACCAATGATGGTGATGATAATGATGATGGCGATGATAACGATTGCGATGATCATAATGATGATTATTATGATACTTGCGATGATGGTGTAATTGGTGGTAAGTGGTGGTAATGATGGTGATGATAATGATGATGATCAAAGATGGTGATGGGAACAAAGGTTATAATGGTTGAATTTAGTGATTATGAAAAAAAATCACGAATGTAAACGATGTACTCGTGGGATCTGGCTGATGATGTCAGTTGATACAGCAGTATATTGCACATACGTGCTATATATAATGATATTGGTGTTCTTCACTGTTACTTGTTACACTGGAGTCGAGGATAATTTTTGAAAAGTGCGCCATATTCGAAGTTTCACAAGGTTAACCCCTTACGCACAATGTCATCCTACATCCTATTCGGCTACAATAAATATGTAATGTGAAACTGCACACAGGGCGCCATAAATATTACATTCATAGCCGTAAGTTCAAACCCTGTTAAATCATTCCACCTGTATAGTCTGTAGGTAGATTTTTTGTCCAAACGACAGGCGGAAGGATGTGGCTTCGAAGCGTAATTACTTACGGATTATTGTGAGAACTGAAAAATAGCCGCCGGAACATGACTGCATGTTAAACACGTTCGTATTTCTAAATATAGCGTTTATTGATCGTTCTGTGCTCTTCTTGCGTCAAAGAAGAAATGGAAACGGAAAAAACAGGTGTGCGAAAGGAGATTTTTTTTAACTAGGTTTAGATTGCCAAATAAACGATGAAAGTTATAACCGCCATGATGATGATAATAATATTACTTATGGTAATAAATAAAAGTAATTGGTTTCAACTAAAAACTATGTTATTTTACCAAAACTCAGTCCAAGTGCAATACTTTGTAAAACTTCATATTCACATAAAAAGAGAAAGAAAGCAAAACAAAAACAGCAACCATAGTATGAAGTATGTGAACTTGATACAAAGAACGCGCGAAGCACACCTGAGGTACACCTTTTTTAGCCAATTGTTTTTGCATATTTATATTAAAACTACACCAGGGATTTAGTTTAAAAACAAACAGAGCTTAATAGTTGACTGGACTGAAAGTTCCCTTTCGATAGAAACGAAAACTAGTAAAACAACAAAACAAACGTTTACATGTTGCGCAATCTGGGAAGGCACCGGTTACAACAATATCTCAAAAACAATTTCTAGAAATAAAAGTCATTTTTAATGCAGAACCACATCAGTTTCTTTTGAGCTCGGCAAAACTAGAAGAATTATATTAAACCGACTCACTTTTTAGTCCATTTTGTTCAAAACTGTTTCTTTTTTATTCAAGAGTTTGACACTCCTTAGCGAACAATCGTTGACCATTTCATACACGAAAAATAATTTCGATAAAGTTCGAAAATAGTACAAAATCCGCTGTCAGACGTCATTATGACGCACTTCTGGTTATTAATTTCAACAAGTTAATTCGCAGAGTACTTCAAATGGTTAGCGGTACTCAAGTAAAACATTTTGTGCACGTTGGCATGAGAATGTAATTTCAGAAACTGTTGGGGTTTGTCGTAAATAACTATATTAAAACAGTACTGCTGTTTTTAGGGCTTTGTGATCTAGGAATAAACATTATTATTGTTAGTCGTCAAAATGAACAAGAACTATTTTGATACTTTTACGTGTCAGCCGTTGCACAATAAATAGAAAATATAGACCAATTTTTTCGTTTCTAAAGCTCATTAGGTCACCAGATAACTGAGATAATACTTCAAAAACCACTAGAAGGAAAAATAAGAAAATCCGGACAAGGCATAACAGTGTATACGAATCGAAACTTTCAAAAATCTACGGAAATTTACTTGCAAAGGCTGCTGATATTGGGGCAAGTACGCACAAATAATCCGAAGTTAAAATACCACAGAGGAGCTTCAAACTGTCGCATCTTTTAGCTAAACTGTTATATTTAGAACCAGTGTCAAGGAAGAATGCTTTGGGGGGAAATCTAATTATTATCCCCAGCCAAAGCTTTTTTGTTAACAGCTCCGTTTCATCACGTGTCACGCGCGTACAATTATGATACAAGCACGCAGCATCTGTACGAGTTGGCAGTTACAATAGAAATACATCGTCGAAAGCTGCTGGCTCTATGTGCATTAACCGTTTCTTTTTCGTCTCTTTCCTGAACAGCAGCGCCGGAAAAGCAGTCAGAACATCGGTCATTCAGGATGGGACGAAAGTTTCACTTTTCATTCTCTCATCGTAACCGGGTACGACACGAAAGAGTAGAAAGGGAAATAGACACTGAAGACGTAAAAGACAAGAAAGAGAAAAAACTGAAGTACAGAGGTTCCCTGAAAGTCAATCCAAGTAACAAGGTTAACGGTAGGTTAAAAAACCCATAGCTTTTTACCTTTATACCTTTATTTTCAAATTTATCTTGTGTGGTTTCCTTGCTATCGATGTCGGACGATCTACGTCATTTCAAATGGGTCGTTGTATAGATAATGGACTGTTTTTAAAATCGAAAGAAAAGCACAAAGACGATTACTGAGCGGGATCTTTGTAATTTGCCAAGCAAACCGATGGTTCTCTGGTTGAATTAATGGATTTCAGACACTGCGAGGGACTATGAAAAAAAAACTCGAGCGACTAGCCTAGAATTGGACCATTCATTAGTTGGGTAGTCTTATAACAAGTTAACTCGAGTTACAGTTCGCGAACCCCGTGATTTGAGTGTCAAAACTCAGCGAGCAGACAGCCGCGTGTTTAGCCGCGGATCATTACAAGAGATCAATATGAACGGTTCAGGCTTACTGGCGACAAAAATTTATTGGATAGACGCAGTAAAGCTGCAAATTCCGATCCTCTAAGTTGATTTATGGCCAGCTTACGTGATTTCTTAGTAAAATGCCTATTAGAGATGTCGGATTAAAAAAAACTGTTGGTATTGTGCACACACCATTCAAAGATTGCAAATTGCTAACTATAGTGCACAGTCGTTACGTTGCATTCAACGCAACACTAAACAGAAACGAATATACAACATTCCTTAATCGTAAGTATTGCTCTTAACAACATCAGTTGTTACTACAATTGTAATAGTGATGGTAATGCAATGATAATATTTAATTAACAAAGACAGCAACAATAATAACACAATACATAAGTTTTAATTCAGTTTTAGTTTCCTTGCAACTTTTTTGAGATAACTGAGCAGTTCAGTTACACGGCCTCTAAGTTGTGAATGCTGTTTCAAACCTTTTGAAATACGTATATATGGGGGCCCATTACCCATGACCGGAAACTTCTCTTCTGTCTCTTTCGCGAACTACATTGTAAATGAAAAATGATCCTTTTCGAAAACGTAAATTGGGTACATTTTCGTGCCAACCTTTAAATTTTAGTTTGCAGACGAGCTGCTCTTCTTTTCCCTCGTTGGCCAAGGAGATATATTGCTCAGCAGATTTTAACATATTTAAGTCAAAAGTCTTGGCACTAGAGATTCATAAATCTATCAAAGCATCTACTGTGTTTTAAACACGTCTATAGAAAACCGTTTCGAGTTATCAATCTAAGGTTTAACATAAGAATATTGACTTTTCAAATATGACAGGTCTGTGCCGTGTCAAACATACTTGGTGTTTACTTTCACTACTTAACTTAGGTCAGCGTATAAACAAAATCAATTTCAGTATCGCTAAAGCGTTACATTTGTAATTAACTTAGCCCAGCAAGACGGGAAGAGCATGGATGTTTGGTCGATGACATAATGCACTGTATCCGTGTTTTCCTAACCGTGTATATTTCAGCGTGTGTCATCAGGTGAAGCCCCACGTTTTCCGTCCCGTCCATTTAGGATTTTGTTAACTCGGTTATGAGTTTGAACTAGGAAACTACGAAAAAGAAGGCACAAGAAAGAAATTTCTGATAGAGTAACAGTAAACTGTGGCTTAAAAACCGTTTTGGCGTTTAAGAACAGTTCTTAAACATCAGCCATAATTACTTTTCCCGTATCTCCTCAAAACCACATTTTGTTTGAAGATTTGATAACCCGTACATATGTCAAGTGGCTCGATAAAGTCTAAATTGCAAAATGTAACTAAGTTATAGTGATTTTCGGTTTTGAGCTTCAGAAAGAGTGATAAATAAATTCCGTGACAGCGTGTTTTTGTTTTCACGCCTCTGTCTTTATACGGTGAAACACGTAGCAATTCCCATGTTTCGATTAATAATAACAATGAGGAAATATCTCCTTTTTTGTCCTTCGTTTCCTTTTTTCCTGAGAAAAGGTGTGGAGATTCGCTGCTGATTTTCCGCTTTCTTTCCACGTGATTCAGTTTCCAGAGGTGTGTTGATCATACTCGCTATAGTTGGGTCTGATAAAATACGTATAAAAATGTATGTCATACTCATAATTTTTGATCGGATTGCGCATTAACACAATCTGTTATGGTTTGTTTTATGTTTTGCAATGTTTTTTTGTTATTTTGCACGGAAATTTTTCTTGTTAACTAATTAAGTTATTCATAACAAAATTAGTTCAGTCATGCATGATGTCAGACGTAAGCAAAAATAGCTTTCTTAATTCTAGGTCAAGTTTCTGTATATTTGTAAATATTTCTACGTAATCGATCTCGGCCATGTTCCGGAGTGGGTTGACCGTCGGAGCGTTTCAGTCACCTTTCTGCGTGTGGCAAAGATCTGTTCAGTGTAAAATATTGACCTCCCATCGTTCAAAGAACTATTCAGAATTAATGCGATAACTTTACTGCAGTAAAATACAAGATCAGTGTACCACAAGTGTTGGTTCACAGTGTTCAGGGCTAACCACAAAGGTCTTCAGTGGATATGTAAAATATTCCTTTCATCAACTGACCGAGTATGGGTAAGTTTGACTTTTGACTGAGCATTTGTCAACAGACTTCAGCCTCAGGACTGAAATTAATAAGTTAGTTGAACCATGCATTTCAAAACTTGATGGTAACGCAGTCTTCATTTGCTGGCCAACGTGTTAAACTTTAAGACTAAATGGTCCTAAGCCTTTGACTTTCACCAAGTGTATGTTGCTAAATCGTATGCATTTGAAAACTATACGAGACTGCGAAGAATTTTTCCCTTAGTTGGAGCACAGAAGCCGAATTTCGTTTTTCAACTGCTATTGAAACTGAACCGAAACTTAAAACAAGGCAGAAATAGCTTACACTCTTCCACTGATTACAATAAATATGGTTTTACATCGTTGCGCGTTGCCAGTTATCGCTGGAACAGGAAAACTCTATCAGAGGACTGTATCCCCTTAGACTTGAGGGAAACTACAATTTAACAAGCCGATAGAGTTTTGCAATCATCCAGTAAGACATTGGAAGTTGATTAATCGACGCGAAGCTGGCCATTGTACGTATTTTAACTAAGCAGAAGGCACTTCACGAATGCCTGACGTTCCCAAAGCCCACTTACGACTACTTAACACACCGCAAATGATGACAAATTATAAGTTATGACGGCTGTAGTTTTGTTTCGTTGAGAAGTAGACGCGCAGTTCTATTCTTTGTAAAACTGTAATCACAATTAACTTTAATTTTGCTTCAAAATGTAACAAAATGATCAAACGCTCGATCTGAGGAAAACGTGCCTCCATCGGATTTCAAGTAAATCCAGACAAATTCTTCCTACTCTGTGCTCTTTTCCGTGACCTTTTGAACAGAGAAGTCCAACTTTTCCCGTTACATATCGTCTTGCAAAAATTTCCCTACTCCACCTTGGCAATTAGTGTAAACTTTTGAAGCATCATTCAGAACTTAACACGAAAACTTCAGGGTAAATGGGTAATCATCGATTGAATCAGACTTGAATATTATAATTACTAGCCATTGCTAGTATACTTGGAGCCTGACAAGTTTCTATACGTTTGAACTAGCCAAGTTCGGAGATTTTTGGCCGAAGAAAAACTTAAACAATTGCAAATTCTGCATGAACGAGAGAGATCTCTAACAGCTTGCTTACGACGTCATGCATTTGGTTCAGGCCCAGGGATTTCTTTTTGTCACTCTGCCACATGTTTTATTGTTTATGTTTGTCTGAGACATAGATTTATACTTTAGTTTTCATGTTGTTTTAAACTTAATCAATAAATAGTTGAGGCTTAGAAAAACTAAACGGGCTTGTTATTCTTTAAATCATGTGATCTAATAATAAAAAGCAGTGTCGAGGCAAGTCATGCTTCGTTTTACATACTGATCCATGTGATAATTGCATATAAAAATTGCAAAGTCAGTGTTTGACTTGAATGTCCTTGAAAATGTTTTGTTATTCATAAGTTTAAAATTGAAGGATGAAAAAGTAGATAGGTTATGATTTCATCACACGGTGTTTCTCGCTTGCGGTTTTTTTCAGCTTACAAAATTCTGAACTACTCTAACTCAGTGCTTGTAACTACATGCAAAGCGAGTGAGCAAGAATTTAAAAACATTGTCTTTGCATCAAATTACAACATTGATATTGTTCGCTTTTACCTCAATCTTAGCAACCAAATTTATGAAGAGCTAGTGAGTATGTATAAGCCACCATTTACTTTAATACTAAGACTATAGCGACTAGAATTATGTCCTTTCAAAGAACTGAAACACACGAAAAACAAAATAATGCAGCGATAACAAAACTGAAATCGAAATTTTCACTTTTTATAATTATGTAAACATTAATGACTGTCAAAAATGGCGCTGCACTGTCTGTTACTGATAAGACAAGAAAATATTCAAATGCTTCCGGTTATACTTATAGTCTCGAGTACAAAGGTATTTCTTCTCTGCAATAATCCAATAGCAGAATAATACTTTTTACATTTCCACGAGAAGTCGTTTCCGTTCATGTGTTTTGTAGGCATATGATCCTACCGTACTACAATAGAAACATTAATCAAAATCTTTCTAACGTGACAGACAAGTATTTCGAAGTATCGCTAAATAATCGTTCTGGCACCAGCTTAAATGTTTTTGACAGCTCAATGCGCGTGCGCGCAACAAAAAAATGGTTTAGCAACAAAATTATATTCTTGTTCAATAAGAGTTTTGCTCGTGCTATGAGAGTAATATTTAATAAATGATTTCGACCCGTATAACCAGTGAGTATCGGTTTGTATTAAAGGATGTTTTACGTCACTTTTCAAAACCTCTTTTATTCAATCACAAACAGAACAGAGGGTGGTCTGTCTTTGCAAAATTTCTAATGAAAAAGTCAGTGTGCTATGACCGAGTTTAATGTATATATGTTTGAAGTGGTTTGAGTGAATCTGAGGGCTTTTCTCGCCTCTTGGCGCGATGGAGGAATCGAAGATATTGCTCCGCCGTAAGTTTAAATTATTTCGTTTTTCTAAATTTTTATTTTGGAAAACTTAAGCTAGCTTCTAAAAAATCATTTAGTTCTAGAGCAAAAGAGCTAGTTTCGTACGAAGTAAGGAATGAAAGTTTTGAGATACTCACAGAAAAACCGTCAAAGATTGTAAACTGCTGTCATGCATGTATTGAAAGTATTGCATTCGAAAAAACGGCGCCTGGTCGGGACTAACTACTATTACCCTGATACGGCAAGTTCTGTCTGTATGAGAATAATTGCTGAACAGGCTAACTGTAGTGTGAGTTTGGGTCAAGGGGGACAAATTCCCACGGCCACTCTGTGATGGTACAATAAGGGTCCGAGATGGTGCTAAAAAACAGAGTCAAGAAGTTAAAGCAATTTAAGCCAGAGCTTTATCAAAGCACACTTAGACCCAAAGCATGCCAGAACTTTAAAAACTATGCTTAGCTTAGCCGCTTACAACGTTAACCGCGAGTAAATGAATTATATTATTGAGGCAGGTGAAAAAATATACGAATGATATTTTGGCTTCTTCAAAAAAAACATTGAAAAGTCTGGTTAACTGCAAATAAGTATTACTGCAACATTTACGGAATTCCGTCGTTTGAATGGTTCACATTTTATGTGTTGTGTATACTCCTAAACGTAACGTGTTTCTGAAGTAGCTGATAACACAAATTGTGAAGAATGTGGAATATTTATTAAGCTCGGTCAATAATTAAGCCCTATGGCTATGTATCAATTTATTCGCCCCTATTCAAACCAGTGTTTATAATAACGTACCTAAAAATTTCTAGAAAAATGGATGTTTTGAGCTGTTTCGGTAGTTAACTGAAAGCATTTCAAAAGCGTGTACAAAAATTTTTTGATAGATAACATATAAAACGTAAAATATATAGTAATTTTGTTAAGTGACACGCAAGAAAGAAAGAAGGCGGTTTCATTTGGTTGTTTTTCTTCGCCGCTCGAAATTGTGACATTGACAGTCTTATCTAACCACATACTTTATTCCTTAATGTCATTATTTTGAGATAATATCTAAACTCCTTTATAAATTGTTATGGTTAAACAAGTCAGCACCATGTGTCATTGGTTTAATAAGAAAAATCCTCTTTTACACAGGAAACACAATAGCAGATGGACGGCTTGACAATAAACATTGTAAGTTCCGAGTAAGAAGTTAAAGAAAATCGTTTTTATAACCAATAGCAAGAACTGTAAAACCGAAACTTAATATTTCTTATGATTTTTTAAAACATTAATCAATCTTTTTAAATTCTCTTGCGAGTTTTTTTTTTTCATCTTGATTTTATTTTCGAATAATATACTTTAATTTCGATTCTTTTTTTTTGGAGTATAGATGGTTGTATGTACACATGACTGCGTCAGTTCCGATTAATCAGTATATGCTTTAACAGCGAATGTTTAAAAGTACTTCTGTTTTTTGTCCAAATTGTGCATGCTTCAGAGCAAAGTTCGTGATGATTCAATCTCTAGATTATCATTAAAAAAGATAAAAAAATGCTGTATAATTGATCTTTTTTATTTTTAAGCCTTAATGGCCTTTTCTAGCCGCGATTATACCAAGAAACAGCCAAAAATTGCTTAACATCTTATAAGAAAAAAAATTAAAAGATAATATAATACTTTATATATATAATGACTATAAGATAATACTTTATATAATGATTTTAAAAACTTGAACAATATCTAACTTGCCTCTGTACTACATATAATGAGAAAATATGCTATAGTCAACTTCCGATAACTCGAAACCAGCAATAACTCGAACTAAAATTTGTTTCCCCTCGTAAACAGTTACACTTCATTTACCCTCGGTAACTAAGACTCCCGATAACTCGAACTAAAATTTTGTTCAATTACAGTAAATTTACCCTCAGTAACTCGAACTCCCGATAACTTGAAGATTTTTCAGTTTCACTAAAAGGTTTGTGTTATCGATCAGGGATTCGATTGTACTTTGCAATAAGAAAAAGGAGATTGATCAGTTAAAGTAAAACGATGAAGATGAAAATCCAAATTCTCCTAAGTTGTTTGAAAGAAATATATTGATCCCAATTGGGAGAATTTGTTATTACATCATTTTTCCTGTTTAGACAATTGAATACTAAAAGGAAATAAAACAGACTCATTCGCAAATTCTTACAATTTTTGCAAGAATCGTCCTTTTTATTTTTAAGTACGAACCACCTTTCGTTTTTCTTCACCTTTTAACAGCACGCAGAAACAAAATGGCATATATTATAGTGATTGATTGTGACGTATGTATTTTGAGCTTTATATAGCTTGAACGTGTTGTTTTTAAACAACCATTTAGAGTAATTTGCAACTGTGTTGATAATCTATAAATAATACACAGGCTATATACATTAGCGCAAGCTAGCTTTCTACAAACAAGGACATTCTAAAGTATGATTTAATGACAAATAAACAAGCTAGTAAACAGTTTAAAGCAATTGACACGCTTTTTACTTTATGTACACGAAATAGCAATGATGTAAATGCGTTTTTATTGAATTCAACGGTTTCAATTTCGAGGAAGTCGTTAGAACGCGCTCTTAAAATGCAATTTATCGCAAAACACGCCCACTTCAATTACTTAGCTTCCACGTAACACCACAAATTTGTTTTGAACCATTTTGACATAAGGTTTATAAAGCAGCACCTGAAATTATTCGAAAGAATAGGTAAAGGTGACTTTCGATATTGTTTGTCTCGTTTGAAAAAAGAATAAAGGAACTACGCGGCAGCAGTGACCCGTTTTTGTAAACAAGATATAATTGATGTCTACCAACTCAGAAGGGTTCTGCCAATATAGAAGATAGCTCAATATGAATAAACATTAAGTGTGGAGTTCATGATCAGTAATATGATACAAGATGACGACAATGCACGTCGACCCGAATGCAAGGAAGTTATTTAACACACTCAGCATTTTAGTTTCGATCATATCAGTTTCTTAACGTAGCTGAACACGCTGGATACTGCTTCGGCTCTAATAGACAACGCAAATTTACTTCAGACAGTTTACAGAGAGCTTTCGGTTCTACAAATCATCCGGATTTCAAAATATTTTGTGTTCAAGGGTTTGTTTGTTGGTATGGGCAGTCTACTGAGTTCTCGTCAAGGTAGGCCAGAGCGGGCTTTTAAATTTAGCTTTTTCTTGTTCTGCGCAAGTAACCAAATTACAAAATAATTATATCGGTTATACAGTAACTCGTTCTAAAAGACAACGTAATATATTCAAACCACAACCTGGCATTGTTTGAAGTTCACACGCAGTCGATACCCATACCACTAACTCAGTAATGTTTTCTTTATCTACTCTAACTATATCACCGGTACCCTTTCCTTGTTTAGCAAGTTCTCGTTTTTTTCCTTTCGCGCGATCCAGTAAGCCTCTGTTTGAAATTGCACCCTTTCCAAAATAGAAAGGGAAATTACCACGTACTGATATTTTCTACAAGATCCAAAGGGGTTGACGTATTAGGCTATGTTTTCCATAATTCTTATTCTGTAGTTACACACCGTGAGAATTACACGAAGATTATCCGCAAGGAGTCAGTATGTTTTGTTTAGTAGCAATATAAAAATTTTATCATGAACAATGACACAACGTTTTGGGTTCGATTATTGCTAAATGAAAGTATCGAAGCTCTAATTAAAAAAACTTACTGATACACCATTTGTCGTGTTTATGACTGAAAGAGTTAAATGAACTAAAATTTAGTGTTGTTATTCATAGGGAACCGCCAAATTGGCAAGCTAGAAAGTGCAATGTACGCGGGACAAACAAAGAAAGGGCCATTGAAATCGGAGGTGGATACATTAAAAAGCACGGAGATCACCTCAACAACGCGCCGTGTATCAGCTTCAGTTGGCGAAATTAAAGAACTTTATTCTGCTCTTCACCAGCTTGCCTCAAGCCAGAGAGTTTCTGGCACCAAGTTGACTAAGTCCCAGTCAATGGCCATGCGAAAACATAACACTGTTAGAGTCGACACGGATAGGACATATACCACTCCAGCTTCAATGCCTTCCTACAGGTTGACATCTGCTCAGCGCAGTCAGTCACACACAATGCTCGATACACTTGCTGCTAGTCCTGGAGTCAGTGCAAAAAGACGGGCATCGCTTGATAATTTGCTCGCCCAACAATCAGAACGTGCAGAGGATGTTGCAGATGGGCCTTCGAAAACTCCAGTAACAAAACGAAAGTCAGTGGAAGGCGCAGTTAAATGCCTCGAGAAAAATAGACATAATTGTATCTCGAAACGTGCATCCTTAATTGATGCAATCAGTATACTAGCCCGCGATCCGGACAACGTACAGCGGCTTATTAGTGAACATGCGCAAGTTGTTGAGGGCGGAAGCTCAAAAGAATCACAAGAAATGAACAATAACAGTTCTAATAACGAACTGAATCGAACCGGAGCAAAAGATAGCTCACTTGACAATCAGATGCAGCAACTGTTAAAGTCAATAAACGAATTGCAGTCTTCTTCTCAGATTGATCAAAGTATGAACGATGAAGAGATCCTTCAAACTATTGATCGCAAAGGGAATTTTGGAACAGAAATGAAAGAGCTACTAACAACTTTAAATGATCTCAACTGCACTTCAGACAATAATTCAGGCTCTGTTGATCAATCCCGTAGGGGTTCACAGTTGGACTGCCGCAAGAATCAACGAGAGTCTTTGGAGGAACTCGAGGCGTTTTTTTCTGAAAAGCTGAAAGAGACTACGTTGAAAAAGAAGCAGCAAGCAAGCTCCTCCCGTCGAATGGTAAAGCAGTCTAGCGTGGAAAGTAGAGACTCTGACACCAGTATTCCTGTCTCACAGACTTCAAGTTCGCGAAAAGAAAGCATGGAATCTGACAACACGTCCGATGGCATCGCTGTCATAGGGGAAAAATATGACAATAATTTAACAACAGTTCCAGTCCTCCTGGATAAATCAGTTCAGGAGAAGTTCGCACAGCAAGTTTGCGAACGTCTCGAGACATGGTTGCAGAAAGCTACGGCTTTATCAGAGCAGGAAAAAGCACAACTGCGTGCTAGAGCGAATTGTAAAAACCGCAACTCGCGTAAGCGGGCAAAGCGACGTTCTGAAAGTAACGACAAAAGCTATTCTGTCACTTCCACAACAATGCCTCATCCCAAACGGCAAGAACCAAAGCCGTGTCCTGAACTTTTAGCGATGCCACCGCAATCTTCAGACATGAAAAGGTCCAGATCTCTGCATAACTTACTATTTGGTGATGACCATCATTTCAAAATGAGTTTCTTTCAGAAGTTTAGAAGCCCGAAAAGCGGGCGCAAAAAGGATAAAGCATCCAAATTTGAAAACAATGGTGCAGAGAAGCTCGACAGAAGGAGATCACGATCGCTTTACGATGTTCCGCGGCGAATACTGTCAACGGAATTTTCAAGGGACATTTCAGAACATGAGGCTCGGGGGTATCGTAAACCTCGCCCTCTCTCGAAATCTAGATTAGTGCCTTCAACAAGTGGACCTAGTAAGTTCAACTCTGTATCGTGCAATAACCTACTCACATGCTCCAAATCTTGTGATAATCTTACCACGCTACATGAAAAAGAACACCGTCAGAGCAGCAGTGACAGTTTTGAATCTATAGACTCGCAAAGAAGGTCACGCCAGTCCTTGGCGAATCGGTCGCACTTGCCTACTGATTTACCCTTATTCTATACACCGGATACCTCCAAGGCAACGGTCTTAAAAGTGTCGCGCAAGGCGAATGAGAATCAACAGCAAGGCTGTCGTAAAGAGACGCCCTCGATAAGGAAACATCTTATGCCACGCACAGAACGGCTTAAAAAATACAAACGCGATATGTTTTACGAGGACAGTCGAGAGCATGACAAATACGGTAGTATGTCCTTCTCCTCGGATTCTCAACACACGTCGCTTGTTGATCCCAGATCTCTTCTATCACAGCCAGAAATGAGAAGTGTTGATCAGCATCGTGAACAAACTCGTCGGAGCAGGGAAACTGAAGCAGATAAAATGACGGATGACGAAGTGTTTGTTCCTGGACCTGCGCATGCGTACGATTCGGATGAATTAATGGACCTGCGGTGCAGAAGGAAGCATTCGGAATCAGACAACGATTCAGGCTGCGCCAGTACCGAGCACTTGAACAAGGTGTGTTGGTCTGGAACGAGTGAGACGAGCGTCCAGACCGACCCTGTGATTGTACTCGCAGAAGGTCCGTATAGCCTGTGAACATGATTACTGGGCGAGGGACTGGGACGGGAATAAGAACCAAAAAATATATAATATGGAGAAGAGGGGACTGAAAAAAAGAAAGGAAAGATTTCTCTCTCCCCATTCCTTCGCCCGGAAAGCCTGCTCACAGGCTAGGCAGCATAGTTAATTAAAACTTTATGGAATCAAAATGATTTTAAAATGGGTGGCGAACTGTTTCTGCTACAAAAATATTTTGATCGTGACACACTAGTACTTTTCCTAACCCCTTCAGTCCCAGTCAGTTATTGACATCTAACCTCTCCTTGCAAAACACGTAAAAATAAAAACCATAAAAACCATTTAGTAATGAAAAAGTTGAAATGTGAAAGTAAAGTGAACTACTGACAATGAAAAGTTTAATTCTCCCAAACTTGTTTATTGAAAAATATGGGCTCTAGTTAGGAGAATATACCAACACACTGGGGCTGAAAAGGTTAAAGCCACAATTAGTATTGTCTCCGTCCCGTTGCAAACAACCTCTCGCTTAAAAAGTACACGTATTTAAACTGCCCTTGCAACCTTTAGCTACAGCTAAAAAACTAAGGTTACTTATCTTTTTACCGCTTAAGTGGCATAATCAACATTTCATTTCATGTGCTCTTTCAGACAAAAACGAGCGCCTTTTCACAACAAAACATGGATAGGTCGGTTGCTTATTGCCTTGTTTTTTATTCCATTGACAGGGTCGAGTCGAACAGAGTATTACAAAGCAAGAGCGAGAGTAAAGCCTACATGTAAAACTTTACAGGTGGAGTCTTTGGTCTAGTGAAGAAGAGTCTTACAGCCGAACGCATGCTGAGAGGACCACAAAGGATGCACTACTGGTATGCCCATCCTGTACGTAGAGCAAAAGGCAAAGCAAAAATGTTTTGTTGTCAGCGGGACGTTTTTTGATCTACGAAAGGAAGACAACACTTATCTTATGGCCAGTCATTTTAAAACATAGGAATAAATTTTGTATTACTGGCACTTTTTTGCCCCGTAAAGATTATGAATATGCCAAAAAACGTATAAAAAGAATAAGGTCTATATACCAATTGAAAACATCGTAACTTGTTTATTGAACAATGAAATGTAGATGCAATAGTGGTGCATGCTTCGTTACATAATTCAAACCCGAAGTTTGATATTAGCTAACTTTGAAAATCATTCTATTGTTATCATTTAAAAGCGTGCGATAGATTTGTGTTATTTGTTTTGATGGAAACTTTTAATTTTACTATCAGGTGTAAAAATGAAAAGATGTCTCGTAGTTCAACAACAAGTTTTCAATTTAACATTTGTTTTTAAGTTTACATTACATAAACTAACCAAAACAGTTAAACAATAACATTACATAAATATGCCATAAAATGACATAAAACTCATTCATTAGTTTGTCAGACAAACAAAGTGTTGGCTCAACTTGACAGCCTTTTAAAAATTATTTTGGATAATTGGCAAAACCAAGAAAGTCGGTGGTTTTCACACACCAACTGTAGTTGGTATTTCTTTATTCTTTTTGTAATTTTGGTATAAAGTTTAGATAGAATTTTTTTTGTTTTAAACTGACAACTAAGCTCAAACATCGTACAAGCCAATACTCAACTTAATACCTGAAAATTTACGTAAGAGTTTTGTTTTGTTCAAAAAAGGAAATTGGTGGTGAATAAACGAAAATTTATCATCCAATATCATTTTGATAACAATTAAAGAACAAAGAAAAATATAAACCAACTTTTGAAACGACTGGTTGTATATCCCACAAAAAAGGAAGCAATTTCAAGCCGAACTTTGACATTACAAAACAAAGTAGAAAGCGAACACTTTGCAACTACAGCCAAAACCTAGAATGATATATTAGCTGGCTTTTTTAAGTTATGAAAAATAAAGCGTTTATATATATGCAGATATGTATACCGAATAATAAAATGTTATGCTCTTTTAATGAGAAAGGATCGAAAATATATTTGGTGAGAGAAATATCTAAAAAGCCCGGACGATCCAATATGGCAAGCAGCAGTTTTATCATAACCAGCCACAAGAGCTCCGTCTAAAAATTAACGACCTTAAAAACCAAAAACAAAAACAACTACTGCTGGAACTTAATAAATGTTGTGCTACCTGTGTTTGTAGTCTTTTGGTTCAGACTTTGTACACATTTATTTAAAATATAATTTTGCATTCACTTGAATACCAATGCGTTTTCTTGATATCAATTACAATAAGTCCAAATGGTCTGGCAAGATATACTGACCTAAAAAAGATAAGGTTCTGTAAAAAAGAATTTTTCTACAATAAAAATAATGTATCATAACAATTGCGTTTTTTACGTCTTATACCACTCCTGATGACTTGTGCTCTCCTTGATATCCTGTGCCCTCTTTCATGTGCCTGTCTTGATGTCTTTTCGTGTCCCCCTTAACTCCTTGTGCCTTCAGTGATGCCTTGTGCCCTCCTTGTTGGCTTGTGTCCTCCTTGATGACTTGTGCCCTCCGTGACGCCTTGCGCCCTCCTTAATGCTCTGTGCCATCCTTTATGCCTTCTTCCCTCCTTGATGCCTTGTGCTCTCCTTGATGCCTTGTGCCCCCTTAATGCTCTGTTCCCTCCTTAATGCCTTGCGCCCTCCTTGATGCTTTGTGCCCTCCTTAATGCTCTGTTCCCTTCTTTATGCCTTGTGCCCTCCTTGATGCTTTGTTCCCTCCTTAATGCTTTGTGTCCTCTTTAATGCTTTGTACCCTCTTGATGCCTTGCGCTCTCCTTAATGCTTTGTGTCCTCCTTAATGCCTTGTGCCCTCCTTGATGCCTTGTACCCCCTTAATGCTCTGCCATCCTTTATGCCTTGTGCCCTCCGTGATGCCTTGTGCCTTCTTTAATGCTCTGTGCCATCCATAATGCCTAGTGCCTTCCTTAATCCCTTGCGACCTTCCTTAATGCTCTGTGCCGTCCTTAATGCTCTGTACCGTCCTTAATGCCTTCTTCCCTCCTTGAAGCCTTGTGCCCTCCTTAATTCCAAGCGCCCTCCTTAATGCTTTGTTCCCTCCTTATAGCCTTGTCCCCACCTGGATGCCATGTGCCCTCTTTAATGCTCTGTGCCGTCCTTAAGGCTCTGTTCCCTCCTTTAGGCCTTGTGCCCTCCTTGATGCTCTGTTCCCGCCTTTATGCCTTGTGCCCTCCTTGATGCCTTGTGCCCCCTTTAATGCTCTGTGCCCTCCTTAAGGCTCTGTTCCCTCCTTTATGCCTTGTGCCCTCCTTGATGCTCTGTTCCCGTCTTTATGCCTTGTGCCCTCCTTGATGCCTTGTGCCCCCATTAATGCTCTGTGCCCTCCTTAATGCCTTGTGCCTTCCTTAATGCCTTGTGCCCTCCTTATTGTTTGTGCCATCCTTAATGCCTTGTGCCCTCTTAAATGCTCTGTTCCCTCCTTAATGCCTTGTTCCCTCCTTAACGCCTTGTGCCTTCCTTAATGCCTTGTGCCCTCCTTATTGTTTGTGCCATCCTTAATGCCTTGTGCCCTCTTAAATGCTCTGTTCCCTCTTTAATGCCTTGTGCCCTCCTTGATGCTTTGTGCCTTCCTTAATGCTCTATTCTTTCCTTAAAGCCTTGTGCTCTCTTGATGCCTTGTGCCCTCTTTAATGCTCTGTTCCCTCTTTAATACTCTGTGCCCTCCTTAATACCTTGTGCCTTCCTTAATGCCTTGTGCCCTCCTTATTGTTTGTGCCATCCTTAATGCCTTGTGCCCTCTTAAATGCTCTGTTCCCTCCTTAATGCCTTGTTCCCTCCTTAATGCCTTGTGCCTTCCTTAATGCCTTGCGCTCTCCTTAATGCTCTGTGTCCTCCTTAATGCCTTGTGCCCTCCTTGATGCCTTATGCCCACTTAATGCTCTGTGCCATCCTTAATGCCTTGTGCCTCCCTTAATGCCTTGTGCCCTCCTTAATGTTTGTTTCATCCTTAATGCCTCGTGCCCTTTTTACTGCTCTATTCCCTCCTTAATGCAATGCGCCCTCCTTTATGCCTTGTGCCTTCCTTGATGCCTTGTGCCCCCTTAATGCTCTGTGCCATCCTTAATGCCTTGTGCCCTACTTAATGTTTGTGCCATCCCTAATGCCTTGTGCCCTCTTCAATGCTCTGTGTCATTCTTGATGCTTTGTGTCCTCCTTAATGCCTTGTGCCCTCCTTGATGCCTTATGCCCACTTAATGCTCTGTGCCATCCTTAATGCCTTGTGCCTCCCTTAATGCCTTGTGCCCTCCTTAATGTTTGTTTCATCCTTAATGCCTCGTGCCCTTTTTACTGCTCTATTCCCTCCTTAATGCAATGCGCCCTCCTTTATGCCTTGTGCCTTCCTTGATGCCTTGTGCCCCCTTAATGCTCTGTGCCATCCTTAATGCCTTGTGCCCTACTTAATGTTTGTGCCATCCCTAATGCCTTGTGCCCTCTTCAATGCTCTGTGTCATTCTTGATGCCTTGCGCCCTTCTTGATGCCTTGCGCCCTCCTTAATGATACTCTAAACTTTACTTGAATTTGATTGGCTAATATTAGGTGTGACGTCATAAAAAGCGTACTATCATGAGGTCCAATGATTGAACAACTCATTCCCGTCATTAGTTTTTCTTAACCTTCTAAAGAAAATTTTATATAAATTTTCAAAAAAATTTCTAAGGTTAAGAGCTTAATAGGAAAACGGAGCGGAGTTAAGGCTCCAAACCTATATCAAATTACTCCTATAATCCCCAGGAACGTGCTCCTGGTGGTTTGGAAGCTTAACTTTGCATTTGAAAATCTTTAAAAAAGTCGCAAAAGCCCAATTGGACTTTGATGACCCTGAATTGGGCTATGGTGACTGTAGTTGGGCTTTGGTGACTGTAGTTGGGCTTTGGTGACCCGGAATTGGGCTTTGGTGACCCGGAATTGGGCTTTGGTGACCCGGTATTGGGCTTTGGTGACCGAGGTTGGGCTTTGGTGACCGAGGTTGGGCTTTGGTGACTGTAGTTGGGCTTTGGTGACTGTAGTTGGGCTTTGGTGACTGTAGTTGGGCTTTGGTGACT
>JAOBAT010119857.1:0-13593 GCA_026413305.1 Hydrozoanthus tunicans
TTTCTTGTGTCCTAAATGAAGCGTCGGAACCCAGTCAGTGTTAAACTTATCCCAACTTTTGGCCGCTCTTCCTGACACAAAGTGCTTTTCACAAACACGATCGTGCTGCAAGATCTCTTCCGTGAGGTCGTCACGACTTATTGCTGAAATCCAACGAGATCTTCTCTCTTCTGATAATTTTTGAGCTATTTCTCCTTGATTTGTAATGATAGAAGGCACCCTTGCAAAGCATATACCTTTATCTCGACCACTTTTCCTGCTACAGCCAACAATCAGACACAGAACCATGTTGCAAATGACGCTACAAGTTTGTTTACAGTTTTGGTACACCAATATGGCGGCTTAGCAACGGTAGTCAAGGATTTGGTCACGTGAGTGAAAACGATCTATATTTTGTATTATAGTTATTAATTGTACTTTATTATCATGAATTTATTACTTTTTTAGCGTAGATTAATTCAGTTAGTTTTAACATAGAAAAATTAGTTATCATTATAATTATCAATTGGACATTATAATCATGAAACTGTTATTTTTAACTTTTTGCGTATATTAACTTGTATATTAACAGTTGTTGATACTTTATACATTACTTGTTTGAAGTCTTCTCTTTCGAATTTTGAACTTATAAGTTCATCTGCACTCGGCAAAGCTTGCCGTCATTTTGTTTTGTCGCAAAAAAACTTTAAAACAATATTTAGCTCTTTTTTTCAGATTCTTCTTTTTCAAAGACTTCTGTTTCAAAGTTGAACAACCTCGTTACTTCACTCGGTAAACCTGGCCGCTCCTTTAACTGTTTGTTTAAAACCAGTGCAATTACATTCGTAGTTTCACTGTTTTGTAATGGTAATTGAACTAAGTGGAGTGCAATTTGGTGTGAAATCATACCCGTGATTTCAAAATCAAACGAGCGCGTAGCGCGAGTTTGACGTGAAGTCACAAGTACGACTTCAAACCAAAAATTGCACGACACAAAGTTCAATTACCATTTTATTACATCCATTTTGAAATCACACAACAATTTCAGCGGAACCGGAAACAGTTTTGCTTTAGTTTTAATATTAAAAAAACATGTGACAAAATCTCGCTAGGGCGTTGAACATGAAACATCGTCAAGAAGGTTCATTTAAGCTAGTTTTCTGCAAACTAAGAAAGCATCCTGTCTAAACAAGCAGTTTAATAATTATCATCAGCCTTTATCACACATGTACTCCACTACTTCAGTTGTTCAGGTGAATTACGGCTGTTTTTTTGCTAAGAAATGGACCCGAGAAATTGAACGCGCTAGTGCTGTCAGTATAATTATTGTCAAGAAAATGAAAACTTTGATGGACACGACGAATTCTCCTGTTGTGAGTGATTGGAATTAAGCCCTTGAGCTAATGATACAGTATGCTTTTTTGTTGTTGGAACTGTGTAACTGGAATCAACGCGTAAACCAGTGCAATTTGTCAAGTTCTGGCGGACTCCATTGCTTACATTTTCAAAATGGCGGAGTTTGCATCATGCACTCACCTTCTTCTTAGTTGATCTTTAGGTGTTTTTTATTGGCAAAATAAGACTTCTGGCTCTTCAGTGGTATCGGAAAGCGGGAAACATCTTCCTCTTGTGACAGAACTAATTTGTTTTGTCGTTTACTGTTCTCACAAATTTTGGATGCCGGATCGTACGCATTTTGAAGACGGATTGAGAAAATATTGACAAATTCAGTCTCAAAGTTGACAGAGTACTTCAAGAAAATTGCCAGTTTTCTCAGGAAACTTGGCTACAAATAATTGTTCCTCTACGAGCAGGTCAGCGTTGTTTTGAAACTGTAAGTAGTTAAATTCGTCCATTTTTTTTAGTAGGAAATGTGAAGTTTGCCACAACGCCTGCAAACATGTTGGCCAGAATTGGATTTATTCTTTGCTGTTTGATTGGCGGAAGAAGTACAGTTCTGAAATCTAAGTTGTTATTTCATTTTAATGCTTGCTTGTGAATGGCTGAAAAAAGATGCTACTTAGAGATAAAAATAGTGCGATTTAGGAGTTAATCGCACTGCTGTGAGCCAATCAGATTGCACAGATTGACAGTGATTTCAAAATGGATGTAATAAGATTTGTATTTGCATTGTTTGAGATTAAAACGAGGCTCTCGTCCAATCATTTTGTAGTACATTTTCGATGTATATTATTGATAGTGGAAAAAGGATGCTAAAAGAGATACTAACCTTTGCAGTTACCTATTGTTCCAAGCCAACCACGTGGGCAAGGCTCTTTGTCTCCTGTAAATTACGATTTGAGATATCATATATCAGATGTTCAAGTTGGGATTTTACCAAGTGTGACTTTTACTCATCTGCAGTCCAACTTTTAATGTTCTTTTTCTAAATTGTCTTGCCGTAATAAAAGTTTGAGAAACAACCGTGAGATTCAAACATATGATATATGAGTGACACTTGCAGGGATTACCTGCAATGGAACATAGCAGGCAGCTCATCAAACACACTCAAACAGTTCCCATGGAATAATTTCAGTTTATGGCCTTAAAGGTGCTTATAAAAATTACATAATATAAATAGATCTCAAAACATGCAAAGATGATAAACATTTTTGTAAAATTAGTATACATTTATCTAGGGGAATAAGCTTGAGTCTTGGGCCTAAACCGAGAAAAGGTTTTAACGCTTTCATGTTTTAAACTCTTGAAACTCTTCAAGCATGTTTGCCCCAAGCTAAAGGGTGCAGTTTATTGAACCGTGGCAAGCTATGCCGATTTAGAGTAGATTCAGTGAAGGGTACACATGCACACTAACAGTGATACAAGGAAGAAAAAAAAGGGGATGAACTTATTTAACAGTCACCAAGGGGTTAGAAAACACCATCCCGTCTATTTTGATACAGCCAAATCGGAGATCGTTTAAGGTGTTTATCACTTTTCAGAAGGATTTATTACTTATTTACTTTCTTGAATACATAAATTTACTTCAGTGGTTCTTTTGGTGTTTTATTGGCTTCACTGAATAATTGGTTTTCGCTGTGAAAATTTCTTAATGTAAGTGTTGACTTGAGATGCCGCTCGGCATAATTTGACAATAATTTAACTTGTTCTCCTATAAAAAATTCTGTCTTTTCTCTGAACGGAAAACTATAACTAATGGTTACAAGTCGCTTGGTATACTTGCCTCTTTGCATACCGAAATGCAGGTTTGGTTAACGTTAACTATTTATTGTATCATTTTAACCAAATAATTTAATTTTCCTTGCCTGCACAATAAGCCATTGGGCATCCAGGGGTAGGTTTCAGTTGGTAGACTTCGAATCCTTTGTCACAATGCCAAAACTTTATAGTCTTAGTACAATATTTGTTTCTGTGAAAGTAACACATTGTCTTCCTACCACTTTTATCTTCCAAAACATTTGGCGGGAAATCATCTTTTAACCATACAGGAATATAAGTTCCGCATTGTTTGTCAGCGGGCCGTTTATTTGGGACCAAATTTCCTGCAGAACTGTTAAACCTGTAGTATCCTTCGACAAGATGGTGGTCGCAAATAGGTGTCGTTCCTGGTTCCCATTCATATGCAGTGCTGCGATGAGGGTTGTTTAACACTTTGTAGTTGGTGCAAGGATCTACGGACCCACGGCAAAACGAAACCTGTTGTTGAAAAACAAACAACAAATACAAGCCAGCTAGCATCATGGCTTTACTTAACAGACTGAAAGATAACTGACTTGACACAAGGTACGTAGCTTGTTTATCAATCTCACTCGCTATTATGTCTCGGAACGCGGAATTGAAGAGAACAACCGCTGGCCAGAATTACCTGGGTACCCATCTAAGATCATAATAGATTCTTTTACAGTTTATGGTCACGCATATGCGTAAATTCTGATAAGCACAAAGTAGCGAAAGATCAATCGATATCAGTGGAAAAAGCTCGTTAAAGTTACGAGTTCTACTCCTTTTTGTGGCGATAGACCAAATTCTCGCGAAAATACAGCTTCTTGATGACTTGCGAAATGTTACAGACATTTGTTTGTTGGGGGGGGGGGGGCATATACTTCCCTTCAGCACACGTTTCTATGTAAAGAAGATTTCAAATGGCTATATCAACATCATCTAAATTATACCACAGTCTAAGATTCGATAGATATGACTAATTTAATAATAATGGACAGAATAATAATGGACAGCTTTCTATCTGCAAACTATCTGCCATGGAAACCAGTGTTTGTTTGGAAGTTTTAATACAACTCCATAAAGAAATTGAGAGAAAGTTTTGCGTGCAGTACGCCTTGGTGCTCAAATGCAAAACCGCATTGTTTAAACTTTGGTCTGAAATGCGTCAAACGTCGAGGGGTTTATTTTCTTTGTTTTTACGGTAGCTAATTAGGACTCTTAATTAAACTCGATAATTAAGTTTTTTTTTTGTTTCCCCAAAGGCTTTTTTTGAAGTTATATATATACTGTTTTGAAAATGTTCTTTATTAAGGTAACTTTTTCTGAAGAATCAATGAAACTGAAGTAAACTTTGAGCCCGAAGACGAAAGGGTATAATAAATCTACAGTTTAATTAGTGTCGTTTGGCTGCTTGCCCAATAAACAACTCTTGATCCAAATTTCGTTCAACCTCGGCTTCTTTTTAATCCTAAGAGAGATGCTCGATCACTGATCGATGAATACAAATGGGAATCCTGACGATGGGCAAGAAACAACTAAATCCGTTTGCTCTTTAAAATCAATGCAGCAGTTTCAGTTTTTTCAGATTTGCAGTTTCAGTTTTCAGTTTCAGTTGTTGTCACCATCAGCTGCTTGAAGCCATTAATTTGAATGACAAAAGCCCAGTGTTTCTTCACCAACTGGGCAAACGAGTTTTCAATCTGCCGATGTTAACACAAACATCATATCATGTCTACTGGCATGGACATTGACTTCTTAAAGACGTATTAAAGAAGGGAATACTGTTCTCCACGAAATTTTTATGTTTCAACAGTGATTTATACATCACAAGATGCCTAACTTTCTTTTGTTCACAACGGAATATTTTAGATTATGACCTTGTTATTTTTGTACGCTTAATTACCAATATCGCTTAACACACTAATTGTGTTTACGGGAAGTGATATCTGCTTTCAAACTACCTTAATGTCGGACCAACGGTGCCAACTATTTATCATATTGTGGTTAACAAAACTCTAAATGTTATCTTATTTCACGATAAACTTAAGTTTCGGATGTTCCTACTTGAAACTCGGTTTCTCCAACTCTCTTACGCGAGTAAGGTGGAGGTGGCTAACTTAAGCGCAATATACCACTTCCGTTTTTCATATTATCAAAAACTTAATTAAATGAGTAATGCTAAAATGAGTACATGAGAATTCTACTAACTCTAACAAACGGTTTGTTACATTTGCCCCTTGCTTATACACTTGCACAGGTCACAGGTAGTACGTATAGAGAGGAGCACAAGCGAAGAACTTAGCGCGAGGAACGAATTCTTGCTTTTTAAAAGTCTAACTTGTATTCACTCCTTGTCAAAACCTTTGTAAGTTCATGTGAAACTTTTAAGAGAAGATCAAGGCAAAGTTTTGTGTGCAGTTCGCCTTGGTGCTCAAGCCATGCAAAACCGCATATTTTAAAACCTTGGTTGGTCTGAAATGGCAAACGTGGGATTTATTTTCTTTGATTTACGGTAGCTAATTAGGACTTTTAATTGAGCTCCATCTGTTGTGCTGTTCACCTTTTTGTTTTCTCAAATGCTTTTTTTAAAGTTTTGAACGCTGTTTGGAAAATCTATTTTATTATGTTAACTTCTACTGAAGAATTAATGAAACATATAACTAATTGATAGGTTGAAGACGGAAGGGTATAACAATTTTTTCAATTTGTGTTGTAAGCTGCTTGCCTAGTAAGCTATTCGTGATCCAAATTTGGTTCATCCTTAGCTAACGTACTTAAAAGTTTATTTATTTTTTAATCGAAAGGGGATGCTTGATCACTGATTGACACATGCAAATGCAAGTTCTGAAAATGGGCTAGACACGACTAAATCCGTTTGCTGCTTAAAAATCAATGCAGCAGTTTTAGTTGTTGTTACCATCAACTGCTTGAAGCCTATAATTGGAATGACAAAAGCCCATTATTTTTTTACCAACTGGGCAAACATGTTTTCGCTCTGCCGATGTTAAAACAAGCATCAAATTATGTCTACTGGTTTGGACATTGACTTCTTGTGAGACGTATTAAAGTAGGGCTACTGTTGCCCACGTAAGTTTTAATTTTTTCTATGTAAAAACAGACATTGTGTTAGTTTGTATATAAAAGAGCTGACCAATGGCAAATTGGCGAGTACGTTAGCCGGAGCCATGCTGTTTAAGAGCCAGTGTCAAAGGAACCTTCCCGTTTCCCTGGTGCAAAATAAAATTATTAACCGACTGGTGTAAATGGATGGTAGTAATCTTTAGCAGCTTCGTAACATAGCATGAAATCACGTTTTACCGATTTTAAAGCAGGCCTACGATAGTTAAACTTTTAGGTCAGTTATATGTTAAGCATTTTTCATAGTTTAAAACTTCTTATCGGATGTCGTCATAGAAAAATTCAAACTTCAGAAACATTTCATGAAATAATTGTTCCAAAGATGGCCTCGCAAAAGTTACATTCACCTTGCTGCTTTAGGTCACAACATGGCAAAGGCGTTGAAGAGTTAAACCAGGTAGTGAAAAATGATAAACACTTTATTTCCATGAAGACACTCTAGTCCAGTACTAATGATTTGGCCAAATTTTAGCGAGTGACAAGTGCCTTATATTAAAAACCAATAAGATTAAATCAACGTTTTCATTAAGTTAGGCACACATATTTTTTGGTTGTACATACATATATATTAAATCGTTTGATATTCGGACCAGTTTGATTGGATAGGAACAGGCAATCTAATTAACTTATCGTAAATTAGGCCAGGTTACCTAACATTCAGTTGAGACAATGTGCGTTCATGATCAGACAAAATACAGTGATAAAAGGATACTGAGTAAAAGAGAATTTTTTTATACAATATAGAAAGACAAGTACATAGAAATCGAAAAGGATTTGCTCATAAAGTTGTAAATAAACCAAAAACAGGGTCAAACACACCAGCGGTAAAAAATTCTGCAGTAAAAAATCGCTTAAGAAACCGTTATTTAGTAAATAAACCGGTTTTTCCCTTACTGGTATATCGGGGGATAATGTCCGTGGCTAATAGACTGTCCGAAGAATGAAAGTTCGCTTCTCGGCCAACGTTCTTGGAAATTTTGAGGAGTTTGTTCAAAATTTGAAGAAAAAAGTTTGTTGTATTGATTAAAAATTGCCGAAAAAATCGCAGGGTAGTTATCAAATTGGAAAGGGTATATTCGCTGATAACCTACTTCCAATTTTGTACCACGTTAGGGGTTTTATCCAATGAGATTGCACGAAAATTATTGGATGGGTTATAATTGCAAATAATGATGTTATAGATATAGTTAATGCATAAAAACCGCTTTACTACCTCCCCTTGTGGCGATCTGCATGAACAGGTGCTGGCAATAACTTTTTCTTTTAAAGGTTCGTAGTATCGATCTGGATTTTCGAACAAACTTTCTTCGCCACTAACCCTGAAATGTTCAATTGATTTTTGAATTGTTTAATTGATTTTTTTTATTTCCAAATTCATCGCTAAAAAATGCTTTGAAACTTTTGTTTAACCTATTCGTTTGTTCTAAAAGAAATATAATCATTTGACGTTTTCTTAAAAAGTTAAAGAAATAAAATTGTTTAGGTTGTATAAAATGTAAATATGTAAAAACCAAAAGTTTTTGACTTTAAAAGTCATCGTCAGAGTTTTTAAAAGGAATATATATAGTTCTTATGTCGTAGTCAACTTTGTTTTGAAATTGGTTATAATAAATAGAAAAACAATCTACAAACAGCAATTCATTCTTTTTAAAAATTTAAGCGTCAGTGTATGTGCATAACCTTAGAATTTAAAATATGCACAGTAAAAGGGTAATAACTGTTAAAATAATGATAAGAGCTAAGTATCAAGCTCTGATTTTGATATATTCATACATATAGAAATAAAACCATTATATCGGCATGGTAAGTTTAAAAGGATCCAACTCCAAATAAGTTAGCCGAAGGTAAAACGATGACGTAAGGATTCGCTTGTAAGACGCCAGCCTCGTGACAATTCCTTCGTGCAAACCCCACATCTTACTTTCTGCCAACAGTCTCTTAAATGATAATTTTCAAATCTAAACAACTGAAGCTGTAACACTCATTGCTGTATACCTAGATTTTCACTGAACAAAACCAGCACTGTGAATAGTTGAATCTTGGTCACGTGCCGCTGATTAAACTCAAATGTATCTCAACTGGGATAAAAGTGCGCAGATTGCTTGTGGGAAAAGTCTAAATATATAACAAAGCACTTTCAATGTTAGTCTCTCGGGAAACGAGTTAACCTTGTGTTTCCTTGAGGCCTGATGCTGTCTTACAATCGTAAGACCTTCGTTACATCGGGAAAACAAAATAGTACATTAGGTGTGTACTAATACCATTTCTGAAATTGCTACTAGCTTCTTCGATCATTTAAGCATTCAGCTCAATAAGCAATGATATTTAAGACAATGTTACCTACTCTTCATTTCCCAAAGACTCAAATCATATTTATTTTCAAAATATTGACCAAACCTTTCCTATAATGTTATCTTGTAATATCTAACTATTTTTTCACAGTATCAAATAAGTTTAGAAGAGGACGACTGATTATCATAAAAAGCCCCACTGCTTCCTATCAGTCGTCCCCGCCATGTTTTTATCTTTAACCTTTATGTAATTTGTTTATGTTTTCTTTTTGGTAAAAAAATAAATGGCAAATAAAGAAAAGAAAATGAAAAAGCGTACTGGTGTGCCTCTAGAAACTCTCTTTTACTTAAAAAAGGTTTTGCTCTATTTCACAAATTACACTTATTTTCTTCCAAGAAGTAAGGCAATTTGACAGTTTACTGAATTTCAAAACATCAAACTTTTTTTTCTCGTTTTACTTCTAACATTATACACTTAATGTATGGTCCCCAAGTACTTAGTTTTGTTTTTCCGAAAGTCCCAATGTTTCCCGAGAATGGAACTCGAAGGAAAACAAAACTAACTTATTTCCCGAGGGGCTGTACATTAGGGGCTTGGTTTATATATTTCGACTTCCCTTTTATTGAGACCTTTTTTTCGGTAACTGTTCGGCGCGCGAGCAACAACTTTATACTTTTGCTGCTTAAAATTTCTACCTCTAAAAGTTTTACTTCTTTTTATTCAATCCAAAAAGTGAAATACTCCTGGGTAATACTTAACTCAACAACTACCTTCACGAATACTTTTCATTTTGGTTTTCTTGAAGCAGGTTAATCGGCAAAACGTTAATTTATATCAAAAAAGCATTAAACATAATTATATATTAAAAATGCTTTCTTTCAGATGAAATAAGAAAATTTTTGCTGTGCTAGACCATAATTTCCTGGATGATATAATTTCTAAAGAGAAATTAGGCAAACAAGCTCATGTACTCCCTAAAATAATCAATTATTGTTTTATTCCTAGACTTTCACTCAACAATATGAGCACTGTGCAAGTGGTTGGTTGATTCTTGGTCACGTGCCCATGATCAATTTCAAATGTTTCCCGACCGGGATACACAAGCGCTGTTGTTGCTCGCGCGCCGAACACGTTACCGAAAAAAAGTCTCAATAGAGGAGAAAGTCTAAACATATAAACCAAGCCCCTTAATGTACAGCCCCTCGGGAAACAAGTTAGTTTTGTTCTCCTTCGAGTTCCATTCTCGGGAAACATTGGGACTTTCGGAAAAGCAAAACTAACTACTTAGGGACCATACATTAAGTGTATAATGTTAGAAGTAAAAATTGACCAGTGTTGGAAGAAACGAGATTTACCAGTATTGGAAGAAACGAGAAAAAACAGTTTGATGTTTTGAAATTCAGTAAACTGTCAAATTGCCTTAATTCTTGGAAGAAGACAAGTGTGAGTTTGTGAAATAGAACAAAACCTTTTTGAAATAAAAGAGAGTTTCTAGAGGCAAACCAGTACGCTTTTTCATTTTATTTTCTTTCTTTGCCATTTACTTTTTTACCGAAAAGAAAACATAAACAAATTACATAAAGGTTAAAAGGAAAATGGCGAGGACGACTGATAGGAAGCAGTGGGGCTTTTTATGATAATCAGTCTTCCTCTTCTAAACTTATTTGATACTGTGAAAAAATAGTTAGATATTACAAGATGACATTATAGGAAAGGTTTGGTCAATATTTTGAAATTAAATATGATTTGAGTCTTTGGAAAATGAACAGTAAGTAACATTGTCTTAAATATCATTGCTTATTGATTTGAATGCTGAAATTATCGTAGAAGCTATAGCAATTTCAGAAATGGTATTAGTATACACCTAATATACTGTTTTGTTTTCCCGATGAAACGAAGGTCTTACGCTTGTAAGACAGCATCAGGACTTGAGGAAACACAAGGCTAACTCGTTTCCCGGGAGACTATGCATTGAAAAGTGCTTTGTTATATATTTAGACTTTTTCCACAAGCAATCTGCGCACTTTTATCCCAGTTGAGATACATTTGAGTTTAATCAGCGGCACATGACCAAGAATCAACTATTCACAGTGCTGGTTTGGTTCAGTGAAAATCTAGGTATACAACAATGAGTGTTACGGCTTCAGTTGTTTAGATTTGAAAATTATCATTTAAGAGACTGTTGGCAGAAAGTAAGGATGTGGGTTTTGCACGAAGGAATTGTCACGAGGCTGGCGTCTTACAAGCGAATCCTTACGTCATCGTTTTACCTTCGGCTAACTTATTTGGAGGTGGATCCTCTTAAACTTACCATGCCGATATAATGGTTTTATTTCTGTATGCATGAATATATCAAAATCAGAGCTTGATACTTAGCTCTTATCATTATTTTAACAGTTGTTACCCTTTTACTGTGCATATTTTAAATTCTAAGGTTATGCACATACACTGACGCTTAAATTTTTAAAAAGAATAAATTGCTGTTTGTAGATTGTTTTTCTATTCATTATAACCAATTTCAAAACAAAGTTGACTACGACATAAGAACTATATATATTCCTTTTAAAAACTCTGAAGATGACTTTTAAAGTCAAAAACGTTTGGTTTTTACACATTTACATTTTATACAGCCTAAACAATTTTATTTCTTTAACTTTTTAAGCAAACGTCAAATGATTATATTTCTTTTAAAACAAACGAATAGGTTAAACAAAAATTTCAAAGCATTTTTTAGCGGTAAATCTGGAAATAAAAAAAATCAATTAAACAATTTAAAAATCAATTGAACATTTCAGGGTTAGTGGCGAAGAAAGTTTGTTCGAAAATTCAGATCGATACTAGGAACCTTTAAAAGAAAAAATTATTGCCAGCACCTGTTCATGCAGATCGCCACAAGGGGAGGTAGTAAAGCAGTTCTTACGCATTAACTATATCTATAACATCATTATTTGCAAGTATGACCCATCCAATAATTTTCGTGCAACCTCATTGGATAAAACCCCTAACGTGGTACAAAATTGGAAGTAGGTTATCAGCGAATATACCTTTTCCAATTTGATAACTGCCCTGCGATTGTTTCGGCAATTTTTAATCAAAACAACAAACGTTATTTTTCAAATTTTGAACAAATTCCTCAAAATTTTCAAGAACGTTGGCCGTGGAGCGAACTTTCATTCTTCGGACAGTCTATTAGCCGCGGACATTATCCTCCGATATACCAGTAAGGCAAAAACGGGTTTTTTACTAAATAACGGTTTCTAGCGATCTTTTACTGCAGATTTTTTTTACCGCCGGTGTGTTTCACCCTGTTTTGGTTTATTTACAACTTTATAAGCAAATCCTTTTCCATTCCTATGTATTTGTCTTTCTATAATGCATATTAGGTTATAACCTGGCCTAATTTACGATAAGTTATACAGATTGCCTGTTCCTATCCGTCAAACTGGTCCGAATGTCAAACGATTCAGTCTATATGTATGTACAATAAAAAGGATGTTTGCTTAACGTAATGAAAACGTTAATTCAATCTAACTGGATTTTAATATAAGGCACTTGTCACATGCCAAAATTTGGTCAAATCATTGGTCCTGAACTAATGTGTCTTCATGGAAAAAAAAGTGTTTTTATAAGATTATGAACTCAAGAAATATGTCAAACTACCGGGTTTCTCTCTTCAATGCCTTTGCCATTTTGTGGCTTAAAGCAGCAATGTGAATGTGGCTTTTGCAAGCCAGTTTCGGAGCAATTCTTCCATGAAATGCTTCTGACGTTTGTACTTTTCAATGACAACAGCCGATTGGAAGTTTTGAACTTTGAAAAATGCTTAACATTTATTTGACCTGAATGTTCTTTAAGGCACAAAACAAGCGCTTTAATTATCATATGCTCACTGCAAAAACAGCCTAGTTACTATAACTCAAAATATTGAGTAACTCATGTGAATCCATACTAACTAATTTGTGTGAGTTACAGTAACTCATCTCGGAAGGGTATCAGTTACTCCGATTATTGAGTACTCATAACTCACTTGTTAAGTAGTAGTAACTCATCTGTGAGTTGCGATTACTCATGTGAGTTGCTTGTCAGTGAAGCAGTTGAGTAACCATTACTCAAACTAGTGAGTTAGAATTACTCACAAGTGAGTAATGGCTACTCGCCCAATGAGTTACCATCCCCAACCAAGAAGTGAATCCATATTAACTCAAAATTTTGAGTAACACAAACATATTACTCAAATGTGAGTTAAGATTACTCAAACTGTTGAGTGATAGCTACTTGCATCAATTTGAGTAAGAAATACTCATAAATAAGTTAAATCATTTATTGGAGAAGATACAATACACTCAAAAATTCTTAAACAAATTTTATTTCAAAGCAGTTAACACTTAAATGCTTTATAAAATATATTTACACTACACCTACAGTCATGCCAAAGCAAAATAATGTCCTCATGCATATCACAGTGGCCAGTATTCAAATGTGGTTTTACTTCATGTGGTATTTATTTCAATGTTTACTTTTTTCTACACAATTTGAGAAACAAACAATAAGGAAAACCATAAATAATAATTTCTTCATTTTTAACAAGGAGATTATGGACAAGCTGTCAACGAAGGATCAATGAATCTGTTTAATTTGACCCTTAAACTTATGCACAATTCAAGTTGTCTAAAAAGGAAATAACAGTTGTTGGCAAGAAATAGAGATTTGATTCAAAGTGCTGTTTAATGTAAAATCAATAAAGTGCATATATGAAGTGAAAGTGCAGTGCATAGACCTTCTAAATGTAGAGTAATAAGATGTTTTTAATTGATGACATCACTAAGTGGTTACTGAGCACTTGCATTCTTTGAAAATCTGCGGCCAATCCAAAACCTTTCAATGAACGATGGTCTATCAGTCCTCGAGATAGTCATTATCAGCCAAAGTTGGCTTAATAAACTCATCCACTTATAGGTTATGGATTGGCAGCAGATTTAAAAAAAAGTTAATGCAATTAAA
>JAOBAT010119868.1:0-13592 GCA_026413305.1 Hydrozoanthus tunicans
CTTCCCCCCTGGGAGGGTTAAGGATTCGGATTTACTCCCTGTGTCGATATGATAGCGGTGCTCGTCAAAATTTTTTGGACTTTGGGACATTAAATTAACAGTTTTTTGGAGGTTCAAATAGAAATTTGCATGTTTTCTTACCTTTTTCAAATACGATGCTATGAAATATTTTTATAGGGTCAAAGACTTTCACTTTTTGGTTGTTTTTTGAGTATCTTCTGACAATCAACCCTATTTTTTACCCCTAGGTAACTTGCCCCCATCCGGGTTAGAAACTAATACATAGGCTAAGATTAAACGGGCCACAAAAGCCAAGATTTTTTCTTCATTGTGTGCAGCAGTATAACAATCAGATCAGCAGCTTAAGTACTCGGTCGGAATTCCCTCAACATTTTACCGGTTATTCGGTTCGACTTTAGAAATAATTTAAACGTTTTTGTTTTCATTACATGGCAGTGACTACAAACTTGATATTAGGATCAGGCGCATCGGGGTCGTAATACACATTGGAGCTTGTTGGTGACGACTCGTAAGATTCTGGAGAACGCACACCACCCCTGCTATGGTTTGAAACTGATCTTTGTAACTCCTTCGGTGCCTTGTTTTTCTCGTTATCACGAAATAGATCCATTGAAACTTCCTGAAAGCAGAAATTACACAAGTTCGATTATTTCTGTCAAGGGTCAAAAGCTTAGCTTCTAATATTCAAGGAAACATATTGCCTTGCACATATTCATGCATTGTTGCATGAGTGTTTGCATCGAGGATTCTGGTCACATGCAATGCAACTCACAGATGTCTCAGCCTTGGAAGTAACTGTGTAAGATCTAATTGTTTTTAAATTCCTGGTTGGTCTCTATGATTTAAAACCATCTGAAAACATAAAGGAAGAGACGGTAAAGTAGCCCTTTCAGGCAAAGTTTGTACATTAAGCCCTAGATAATATATTTATAGTACAATTCTTGAGTAGCAAGTGACGTCATAGCGGCCAAATTGGTGCCCTTGATAGAACTTTGATGTTTTCGTTTTATTAGGGCGCCAACATGGCGGCTTTGTCTTTTATCTTTGACTTCTCTTGGGAGTGCGTGCATTTCAAGAGTAGATTATAAGATACTTTAAGGCCCGTTTAAACGAATGCAACAATGTTGGGCACAACATGTTCTCTCCGTTTGAACACCATGTTGGGCAATGTTGGACGATGTTGGATGAAGTTTGATTTCTGTCAAACTTTTTATCCCACATCGGCCAACATTTTCCTTGAGTATGCGCACTAGTTTACGTTTGCCGGTACGCAGTCTGACCGCGTACCTCGTTGTGATCTTAGAAGGCGCAGTGTTCGTGTAAACTAACCACTTTTGAACCGCCATTTTGTTGGAAGTCCGAGTCATGTTCGAGTACTTGCAAGGAAATACAGTTTTTCCATTGTAGGATATTCTTTTATCGGCCGTGTGGTAGAGTGTTTCGTAAGTAGTCATAATTTTAAAAGACTAAGTATTATCTTCGCAGCAGTGTCAAGATAACTTTGCTCGAACTGCATGTAACTTGATTGCTGTTAAAAGTTATTTTTTGCTAGCAGTTTAACATTGCGTTGTACAGTTTGTAGAAAAGAAGACATTAAAGTAAGCTAAATTTTTAATTGTTTGGTTGTTTATTTATCATTTTTATACGTTGTTTGGGAATGTTATGATTCTAGTCGTAATTCTAAATCTTAATTTAGCAAGAATTTTTAATTTCTGCCGAGATTATGACAGTTTTTGGCGGGAAAAATACCGGTAACGATCCAACATGTTAGATGATGTTGGCTCCGTTTTGACACTTGTTCTCCCAACGCTATCCAACACTTTCAAAAATTTTGTGTCTAACAATGTTGGGCGATGTTGCATCCGTTTAAACGGGCCTTTAGCTGAGTTCCTGATGCCCCCAGGGACTTCTCAACGATACACTAGCGTTTCATTCGTGAAAGGTCATAAGTATACTCGCAAAGTAATTAGCTGCTAAACCCACGACAAGAGCCGCATTCTTTGGCCACTAGATGCATGAAGTATATTTATGGAGAAATGGCTTGTATCCACAAAAATATTGTGGTTTTCACATCAAAAGTATATATTATATAAATGTGGCCCGGCTCCGACAAAACTTCAGCAATGAACTTTATGACTCAGCGCAACTAAGTTTAATCAGGGTAGTCCAACCTCTTTAGGTTTTACAAGGTCAGTTATGAGTTAACCGTGAAAAATAGAAATAAAATAACAAGCAGAGAGGAGCAAGGCAAACTGTGTTAACGTGTTTTGTTTCTAAACGATAACTTGAACTTCTTACTTATAAGCGGTCTTTCTATGAACGCATGCGCAGTTTGAGCATGCAAGGGTGAAAGAAAAAGTAAGACAAATCTAGTACTTAACTTCAACCTTTGACATATTCAATCAGTTAGTTGAAGCCAGATGTATTAAAGGAGCAGTTCAGATTAACTGACTCATTGGTGTCATTTACATTACAGTTTATAATTATACAGAAGTTCTCAGTTGCTCCACACGAAAAAGCAACTCTTAACCTCATCATTTATCTGCATTGCCGATACGAACTCACTGTACTAGCGCATGCAAGCTACCGATCTATAAGGTTTAAATCTACTTGAACTGCGCTGCAAGACTCCTTGGGAAGGGCAGACATGAAAGTGGTGCATTCCTAAGACAAGATTTTCAGTACTCTATTTACTTACGATTGAATGATAAGAATTGTAAAAAGGCCTACAACTAGATTGTAGAGCTCTCATAGGGTTCTCCAGAGATGGGGTGAAGTTCTTTATAAAAGTTTTCAGGAAGCTGAAAGAAACAGAAAACTTCTATTGGTGCATGGCCCTATGTAGACAGTGAATAAACGTTGAGTTTTCTTAAGAGAGGGATAAGTTAGAAAGCTAGATTAGCAACCACTCGCACAATTACAACCTTGGTTCGAGCTCCGATGTTCAGTTTTACTCACAGTCTAACCTCACTCGAGCTCTGAGAAATTATCTCGACAACTGAGGAGTAGTCGTGCAAGGACAAAAACTCAGGGAGAAAGAATTTATGAAGAAAAAAAGAGGGCCACTGTGCGGCTTTGATCTTTATGCAGTTTGGAATAGTGGGAAGTATTGAAATTTATGAACACAGTTTAATTCTAGTAACAAATAAGTGGTAACATTGCTCAGGTATTCTTTGTTAACTGTACATTTGTTTATCTTACTCGTAAAAAGTTAAGCAGGCTATGACTCAAAGGATTTTTTCTATATTTTTTTTCAAGAACAAACAGGGGCGTAGCTGACTGGGTTTAGGGATGTTTTTGAGCCTGTTGCTTATAGCTGGAACAACCGGCTTAAAAATTATATTAAAATGGGCTAGCCAAGCCCCAGAAAAAGACATTAAAACATTTTTTAAAAAGGGTTGATAAGTAATTTAAAGTAATTTTCAAATTAAGTAACGCCTCTTTGTCTTTCAGTTACAACAAGGAGACAAGAACGAGCATGAACAAGAATTTGTTACTATTCCTAATTAGATTTTCTTGTACGTAATCTGTCGTTATTATTGCAGCAGAAATCTAACAAGGCGAGGCTAGACGAGAACATGTAACACAGCTGGCGAACAACAATTTACTTTAGCTAAGATTGAAAAGTAGTTCTTTTATAATTCAATACCTGTGAAAATGTTATGAATGTCGGTGAAGGTCTCTAAAAAAGAGCAAAGCATGCATATTTATGAATGATGAAAATAGAAGATAGAATCTTCAAATTTAGGAGATAGTTGCCACGACAGTTAGCGACAGTTTAGCTTTCTTACATATAGGGGGTTTGCATTAGCAACCGTCAGTGTGGAACAGCAGATATATAAATGGTTAAGTACGAAAACGTTCAAGCGCAAGTCTAAGAACAACTATTTGATATCAGTACGTTGTCAAATGGCTCCCAAATCTGATGGCCTTGTAAGGCAATCTACTTTAAAGTGCATATGAAATGAAAAAAATTATAACTTAAGTGGGTAGACCTTGCTAATTGAGGATTAGAAGTGAGAAAATTTGTCAAAATTTTTTATGGTTCTTGAGACGTCAACACTTCATGACGTCAATTCTTCAGCTGATGACGTCATGAGTTGCTCCTACAGATTTGCATTTTCTTAAAATCTGCTGCCAATCCATAACCTTTGAATGAATTTGAGCAAAACTTGGACTAATTATCTATCTACCTCGGGAAACATCAGCAGCAAAACTTTGGGTTAAGCCAATCCAAAGGTCATGGCTTGGCAGCAGATATCTAAAAAAATGTAAATTTGGCGGAAGCACTCATGACGTCATCAGCTAAAGACTTTAAATGTTGATGCCTCAAGAACCATAAAATATTTTGACAAAATATTTTCACCGCAATTCCTTGTTTAGCAAGGTTTATCCACTGAAGTTATAAAGTTTTTCACTTCAAAGGCACTTTAAAATCGACTTAATGGAGCGTAAAAGAGAATCTTAAGATCAGAATGTGAGTCTAGTTTTTAATCTAAAGCATGGTATTAGGTATAAGCGGCCTCAAAAAAGGTTAAAGCGATAATTCTCTATCATAAAACCTTGCATTGGTATTTGTCTGAACCAACATGGAGCAAAGAAGCTTTAATTAAAGCAAACATTCTTAAAGCAGTGAAGGAAGAGAAGGGAGAACGCTACGACAAGGACCTTTAACGACGAATAATGCGCATGCTGTGAGCATATGCAGTGTTAAAGTAAAAGATTACCTAAACTTTTAAAGAAGTTGTGCGTTAGTGCAGAAACTCAGGTCTCTGTGTTAAGCTTAGTTAGTGCAGCTATACAACAAGGAGCTTGCGGTCGCAGAAAGCTTGTGTCGTTTATCACCCTAGCTGGCCTTACCAAATTACCCTTTTAATGCTAAGAATGTCGAGGTTTGTTAATGAGATTACATTGATGACAAGACTAATTCAGGTCCGCAGCCAGAACAAAATATTTTAAACCAAAGAAGTATAAACATAGGTTTAGTCGTGCGAGCGCCAAGGTGCCAGAGAACTCTAGGTGGGGTCCAAACATGTATTGCAAAATGGTGTTAAAACTCGTGTAAACGAGACGGATTTGATGTTTATATCAAATGCATATTTAGATTACTTTTTTTTCTCATAGCCTATTAAGGAGATATATATTCGGGCGTGTTTCCTCCAAAATGTTCCTACGTATTTCCTCGCTTCCCGCGCGCTTCGTGTTGTGACAACAAAATGGAGAAAAAATATATAACTCGCAACTTTCGCTAATGATCTCGCATTCGCTAAACAAGCAGTCTACTGCTAGGTATAATGTTCCAACAAAGGTCGCAGATTTGACGATACACTCGCTTGATTCGCTACGCTCGGTTTGCACGTCAAACAATAGGTATGATACTTCCAAGTAAATTGTTAATAAGTTGTTCATTAAATGTTTATTTTTCGATTTCAATCAGAAGAATATAAAAAGTAAGCTAAATAATAAACACGACAGCGGAAAAAACCTTGCAATTCCCGCGGTCGTTTCAAGATAATATTGCCTTTTCAGCAGCCAATCAGATTGTAGGATTTTGAACAGCCATAAAATAACTTGAACTCAATAAGGAAATGGCTTGCAGCTAAACAATCTTGATTAATGCATTAATGTATCGTAAGTTAAGCTTACATGCAATATATTTGGGTTAGTCCAATGAACCTTACACCATTAGTATTGACAAGCTTGTTCATATTTCGTTACATTTGCCTCGATCAACCATGTGGCTTTGATTTTTAAAGAGGTTTATTTGGCCTGATATTTCGTTCGTCTTTCATGCAAGCTCGTGTATGAACATAAAAAATTCCTTGTTACCAAGAGTTCTGGTTTACTTACTTGTGATTCAAATATTGGATTACCGGCCCGCGGTAAGTGAGGTTTACTCTCGCTGTGTGAGAAACGATCACTGCAATATAAAAGAGTCAGTATTGAGTCATAATAATAATAACGATTTCGAAATACAATTACAAAGAAATATTAGTGAAAACATCCGACGTTTCGGTGTCATTCTGACGCCATTCTCAAGGAACTGAAAGATAAATTATGTGGGTATAAAGGAATTCTAAACTTAATGAAAAAATGACACCGAAACGTCGGATATTTTCACTAATATTTCTTTGTAATAATAATAATAGTCTGGAATAAGAACTGATTATGGAAAATTAAACTTTCGTTATTTAGGCGTCAAAGTCTGGGACTCAATTTCAGAACATTTTAAAATTAACCCACGATTCTTTTTAATAAAAAAACATTTCGTTGACTCCTTCATCGATACATATGATAATAACTTAAATTCATTGCCTCATCTTTCATTTAGAAAAATTTCTAAGCCATTTCCCTTGTTATTTGTTTTGTTTGTCTCTTTCTCTGTCATATCTGCTGCTCGTGTAATGTGTTGATGTGTTCTCCTACAGCATACTGTTATAATTTTTCTTACAGACCCTAGGCCGAGGTACTTCGTTCGATTAGTTTTAACTACTATCAAGCACTATGCACTCCTTTTAACCATTATGCCTAAAATCATACAAAAATTGGTAGCATGTAATGATTTCGAGTGCTAAATAAAGTGTTGTTGTTGAGTCAGCATTTTGATTTTGATATCAACAGCAACAGCGACACTGGTAATGTTAATGAGTCATCATGGTAGTGATGGTCATGATGATTGTGACGGTGATAGTGATGGTCATGGTAAAAGTGACGGTGATGGTGATCAGGGAAAATAGTAATAGTAGATAGATTAAGCAAGAGCAACGCAACGACAGCATGACTTCTGTTTACCAAAGTCAACGTGACGGCAATGTGACGTCTGTTGTACGTGTGCGTAAAGCTTGAGGTCTTGAGATGTTGCGATGTACACGTCGTGTTGTGTTTTAGGACGGGATTTTGATGTTTTCGCGCTGCGTTTATAACGTAACGTCATCTTCTCAGGACCTTGACCTTTGTACGCGCGAGTAAACGGAAGTCACGTTGTTGTCGCGTTGTCTTTGCTAAATCTATCTATTGTAAACGCAAAGCGAAATAACTCAAGTCTCATCCCGAAACACAACGCAACGTGTACATCGCAACGTCTCAGGACCTCGAGTGATGCGCTCGCACGTGAACGGAAGTCACGTGGTCGTCCGATAGTATTCTTTGCTAAATCTATTGGTTACAGTGATGGTCGTGGTCATTGTGCTAATATAGAGATCTTTAGATTCGACTACGAGTACGAGTTCTTCCCATTCGCCATACTCACACCATCTTGCTGAGTTTCCCAAGTCTCGTTGTCCGATATGGTAGTGGTGGCCGTGGTGATAGTGACAGTGATAGTTTTATGCAAATCCCGATTAAACAAGACGACGACGACGGGATTTTTGGAAACACAAGGAGATGGCATGCGCAGTATGACGAATGAGAAAACTAGTACCCGCTGTCGAGTCTAAAGGTGTCTAATTATGGTAAGAAGGTGACGGCAATTGTGATGGCAATTGTTACGGTAACATTAAGGTTATCCTTTCCTTTTTATAAAGCTGCAGACATACTTTCATGTCTCAGCTAAATGATGGCCTACTCCGGGTCCTTACGTCGCCGCGATTTAGAGCGACTTGTCGGACTTAGGGCGACTTAAGGCGATTTAAGGAAAAATGGGGTGAAAAATGACTGCAACCTAGAGCAATTTAAGGCGATTTAAGGAAAAATGTAGTAAAAAGTGCTATTTAAGGCGGCGTAAGGCGATTTAAGGAAAAATAGGGTAAAAAATGACTGGGATTTACTGTTATTTAAGGCGACTTAAGGCGATTTAAGGAAAATTGTGATGAAAAGTGCGATTTAAGGAAAAATGGGGTGAAAAGTGCAATTTAAGGCGACTTAAAGCAACTTAAGATAAAATGGGGTGAAAAATGAATGCGACTTAGTGCAATTTAAGGCGACTTAAGACGACTTTCACGCCGACATCTCTGCTGTCGAGCGATTAAACAAAAGCCACTTGCTTGGGAGAATTGGCAACCACTCCCAGCGTAAGGAAGATAAATAAAGTTGGTTTAGTTTAGTTTAAAGGACCCGGAATAGGCCTGGATGAGGAGGGGTTGGCGCAATGGTAAGATCAATATCTTCCCCTAATCCCGAGGTCCCCGGTTCGACCTACACTTGCTTGCTGAGGGCTAGATATTTGGATGACCTTCTTTCAAGCTAGTTCTTTCAGATTTCGGTAAAACAAGTACCAGCATAAACGGACCGCTTTGAAGTGGCTGCCAATTGCGCCTAAATATGCTTCCTGGGGATTTAAGCTATTATTAATCATTGTAAAGCATGTTAGAGCATGTACATATGGAAATGCGCTAAATAAATCTACAGCCTTGCCTTTTTTAAGCTATACAGAAATGTGAAAAAGAAATAGCAAAGGCACACAAGCACTTAAAAGTTTAAACTGATTGCTCACCTTGTGTCTAAGTCATCGTCTGACGTCATTCCCCAGTTATGGTACGGATCTACCCAAACAGGATTGGAACTGAAAGATGGACAAGGCTCTCACTTAGAAACATATCCGGTGCATCACAATCTAAAAACGCTTGCGTTTAAGACCTCATTTTTCTTATTAAAGTATTCCACCAAAGGATAAAACATTCTTAGTTGTTATACTCAATGTATTTGATTTTTCCATTGAATATAAATATCTTAACAAGATGACATATTTGCCCGAGATCTTTCACAGTACAGACTGAGCGTGGCGAGCTCTGTGGGGAGTCAGGATGGCCGAGCGGTTAGCGCTCGTGCCTCCCACCACTGTGGACGCGGGATCGAGTCCTGGGTTCCGCATGTGGGCTGAGATTTGTCGATCTCAATCTGACTCCGAGGATTTTTCTCCGGGCTCTCCGGTTTTCCTCCCTCAACAAAATCGACACCCAGCTAATTCTATCTGGCTGTGGAGCTGTGCTCCGAGGTCATACTTGGGCCGTATAGCGGCAGCAATATGCGCCTTAACATGCTTTCGGTCCGACCTCGTTGAGCTGCGTCCTTCGCAACTCAGTCCATGACTGAATTCTATTGGGTTAGATGAATCTGTCTCTGCATGGACTCCACAAGAAACTTTTTTCTTTCGGGACTGTTGCGAGAAAATTCCTGAGAGGTTAAACTTGCAATAGAGCTCCTTTTACTAAAAACGACAAGACAAAGGAAGTAGTAGTCACTCACCCTTCTGCTATATGTAAGTTTGTTGTCGGTAAGTTCTCCAGTTGCGATGCCTGAGCAGCTCCATCTGTTAGTGAAATGCAAAATTCACAGATATCATTAACAGTAAATACTATAGAGATGTTCACAACGAGATAAGAATTGACTTTAAACGTTTTGCGTTTATTAGCGGTTCAGGTATTTTGCTATACAAGTGGTTTATTTATATCGGAGATGCCCGCTGTTGACAGAATGTAACAACAGGTTGCCCGATTCTTTTTCTACCAGCTACAGGCTAGAAGGGAGGCGCAAGTCATTCTTGAATCAACTCCAAACGCCAATTGAAAGCCCTTACTTAACTCGGGACGAAAGCTCTGCATTTGCTTCAACATGCATTTGCAAACAGTTTTAACTTTGCGTCTTCTTGGATAAGGAAACTATCATTATAAATGATATGTCCTTTAAAAGGAAGGCAGAAAGTTGCCAAACAGGTAAGCATACGTACTTCCGTAACTTGCAGCTGTGGCTGCTCTCAGCTTTCGCTCTTGCCTGAAATTGATAAGAAGAGTTCAGTCAAGACTTAAGATCAATTCCTTACAAGGCAACAGTAAAATTAAATTTTCATGCAAAACGCACAGAGAGCTAGAATTTGTCTAGGTCAGCTTAATGAGCATAAAACAAGGTAACTCGTCCTTTTCTTAAAGCAAGTTAGTCAGTTAAATCCCTTCCCTTCCCCATTTAGATGTAATACGACGTGGAACCTTTTTATTAAACTCTAAATCAAGTTTAATCTTTGTAACAAGGACAACTTTCATTCGAGTTGAAATAGCGGTGCTTCTTTCTGGAAATTCATTCCTTTCTGTATGTCCATTAGCAGTTTTAAAAGCATCGATTAAACTAAGTTTAAGGAAGATCACTAATAAAAACTTTATGAGTGTTAAATCTTCTGCCGAAAGAACTGCTTAGCTCAGAAGTCGTAAAAGGTCGCCAAAACAGCCGAACTTTGAAATAGTTTATTAAGATTTGTATTCAGTTACTTAATCAAACAAGACTTTATTCTGATTTGTTAAATACTATACACATGCCAAATGAAAAATAATGTTGACTCACACACCCAAGATTATCGTACGACTTCATTGTTTGACCTAGAAATATTGTAGAACTAAATCCACATCTACTGTTACAAACTTCCTGTCCATTTCAATTACGTGCTCCATAACAGACTTTAGTGAAAAAGAGCATGAAAGTTCTGGTGTTAACATTTAGTTCACTTTATAATATAGATATAACGCGCGCTCTGATTGGTCGCTGATTGGTCGCACTCTGATTTTAGTGGAGTATATAAAAAAGAGAAAAATGTGTTTTATTGTTTTTCGCCACATTACCTCTTGTCGTTAATTTTTTTAAGATAGCGAAAACCATATACAGTGAAGAAATTTGGAATTGAGTTCTCTGCAAAATAGCATACTTTGAAGGTTCAGTTCATTAAGAAAAAGAAGCGAAAACAATAGGGAATCGAAGTCGCGTTTTGTTAAGCTATTGTTTGTCAATCTAAGCCGATGTGCTTATATATTTCTACATACAGCGTTTAGAATTCTTTTATCAAAGAAATTGAGAAGCCTTGGCCATATGTTTATACAGTGATAAAACACTATGGCCATTTGAGAACGCTCGAGACATATTATCACCACGGTCTAACACACGACGTAGGCTTCTTTATTTGTTAATCAACCCTATTTTCAAATTAACCTACACCCATGTCGAATTTTTATCATGAAAGGTATTACAAGCAAAGGTAGAGGGTAAATTTGTTGCATATGTATATTAATGATCTAATATCTCTAACTAATACCTAGTTCATTTAATTTGCAAACGCCGTACTTGGTACTCTGTTAAAAATAATGAAAATGTGAAATTTAAGAAGTAAACAAATTTATGAGAAGCAGAGCAGTTACCATGGCTACAAAGAACTTATAACAGAGTACGTACAGAGAGAGTTCCGTAGCTAACTGTTCACGTTGTTTTCTATATCTATGGAAAAAAGATTACGATAAACTGTTCCAGGCTATTGACATATTTTTTATCTTTTTCAGTTGAATATAAAATCCAAATTCAAAAACAGAAACATTTTCAAATTCAACTCAAATTTTCATGAGGAGCTCAATTGTTAATTGTTATCAGGTCTGTTACCATAGAAACCTGTAACCACAACAACCTTTTGCTTAGTTGACGAGATTTAGCAGTTAATACTGCCACAAATGGACAATCAAATTTACAACTTACACTAACTCCTGGGTGGCGAATCCTCTGTACCGTATAAAAATTTTTATTAGATAATTACACTGGAAGCCCAGTAATTCGAACTCGGATAACTGGAACTACCCACTTATTCGAACAATAATCAATTTAACCAGCATTTGATCTTAGATACAAAAACTGGTTATCTTAAAATCAGATTTCGCACCCGCTGAACTCGCTCTTATTTTTGCTCGTTTCCTTTCGGAGTTAATACTGTGCAATATTCTGCCCGTGTTTTCTCTATTGTTTCCAATGCAATTCCTACTAGCTGAGGTTAGAAAACCGTGGAGAAAAATTCTACTTAAAAGTCTTTTCAAAAAAGGTCTCCAATCCTTCAGATTGTTTGTATCATCTAAATACCTTTGACCTTTTGATATCAATCGTCAACAACATATAAAATTGCGTCAAAGTATACCCCTTAGAGTGACCTTTAAGACAAATAGGTCTAAAACTTAATATATGTTTATCTCAGCCAGTGCTTGGCACTTTAACTGACATTTGCCATGTATTTAGCTGCTAACGATTAACAGCGCATAAAAAGCCACAGTCACTCTCTATTTTTCATTGCCACTATACACTAATAACGTCTTTCCTTTACGAATGTATTTACATCAATTATCAATATCTTTACCACTATCATTATTAGGAGGTTTTACGATAGTTTGTTAAGTAGTTTTACCTTTTACGCAGTTTCCAGATGACGCAACAGAAGATGAGGATGACCAAAAACAAGAGAATGCCAAGCCCGATGATGACTGCTAATATGACGTTGAATCCTTCTTCTGGTTTATTTGGGATTTTAGGCTTCGATGAACAAAGAGATATACATCGTAATCAACATGAGATTTTGGTATAAGACTAGTAGGCGTGGCTCAGTTTGTAAAGTCTCTTGACTGCCAAGGGTAAAAATCCGGGTTTGGCCACGCAATCATCAAAAAGTATAACTAAGCAGATCACATACTGCAACAAGTTCTCAAAAACTGTAACACAATGTTTGAAAAAGTTAGTAGGTAGTAGTCTCAGATTTAAAAAATGTTGAAAATTAATCACCGAACGTTTCTGCAGATACACTCTGCAATCATCAGGGGTGTTAAAGTGTAAATTTGTCGACACCGTCGAACTATAAACAAGATGTCAAAGCACCTATAGTTGGACGTTTATCGACAAATTTACATTTAAACACCGCTGATGAAGACAGATGCATCTGCTAAAACGTTCTGTAAATTTTCAACAATTTTTGAATCAAAGATCAATCATTTTATCATGCCCGATTGCAATTTTAACATCAGTAACTCACTGCGATAGCCCACGAAGTTCATTTGTCGTCTGAATTCTCCTTTAAGTCCGGATTGAAGAATTTTTTTTTCTTAAAACCTGTCTCGAATTATTACAATTTGGCATTCCAAAAAAAGGTTAATCTTAATCAAAACAACTGTTGATATATATTTTATTCTTAAAAAGTGCCATGCCATTGACAACATTATCAAATTAAAAAATAACAAAAGAATCAAAAATTAAACAACAACTTTTAAATGTTCTTACCTTAACTTCATATATCTTCCAGGCTGAGAAGAACTTGTCTTCTGTATGGTAGTTTTTATCTATCAAGCTGGGAAAACAAGGACAAAAGTGAATACTATAGTACTTGAATTTACGCAAACAGGTGGACATGACGTAAAGTTTACAATACTTTTCAAATCAAGACATATTTGAGAAATGACACGAAGTAAACATTTTCTTAAATCTCCAATCAAAAGAGGGATGTGTCATTAGTATCAATAGCTGAAATCTTCCTATTTTTGACTCTCTTTTCTAATTATATCAAGTTATTTCACATTTTCAGCCCAAATCACGATAAATAGCGTTTACATTAACTCTCCTAACAAGAACCCAGGTTTTCCAAGTTTTATCGATTTCCTTCTTTTCATTACAAAATGGCCTACTTCGTATGCGTTATGTAAGGAAAAATAAGATGTCTATAATCTGGCTGGGCCTGAAACAGTTAAGACGACGCATCAAACGGAGACTAACATAAACGCATGGTAGTCCAGCCTCATTTTCGGGAACTTTTATGGGAATAGTCCTGGGAACAAGGTTGTTGATATTGCTTTAGG
>JAOBAT010119879.1:0-13592 GCA_026413305.1 Hydrozoanthus tunicans
GCGGCGTTCTGTCCGTTCACAACACGTGAACCTGCAGGACGTTTTCCACAACCTACAAGTGTCATGGTAATAATGAATTCAGTTGACAGGGCTCTCTGAGTGTTGGATATCACCCTGATGAATGTTTTAAGGCTGTGTGGTATTGGTCTCTTGGTGATAGCCAGCAATTTTATCTAATGTGTAACCTTAATCTCTAACTTGTTATTTCAAGTGTGGACCCGTGTTTAGGTTTTTTTACATATGATATCGGTTTTTACGAACATAGAACCAATAATATAAACTTGTCGAATGGTTACGATGTTTGATAGAAAAAGGGACTTGATATTTACAACTAACTTTTTTCTCTCGCTTTCTTTAGTTATTCATAGAGTTACATCAGTATTATTACATTTCATGACATTATATTCACATTGAATTTCTATACATTACAGGAAAAAAAGTATCATTTCAGTCTTAATTGAAAAAATAGTAAATTATTTCTTTACTGAGTCAGCCTTTTTTCAATTATCTGCCATTTCCAATTGATTGACAGATTTATTGCCTAAGTATCTTCTATTTACAACTAACTTATTTGTGAGAGACGTAGTACATTTGGTTCAGAATCAAACACTTAGGCTAGTTGTTCAAAGGCTCGTTAACTTTGTACCTTGAGCAAAAATTTAAGCGATGATTTCTTTTGTAAGGAAAGGTGTTAAGTTCATATGAAGTGCTGTTTGATGAGCATTTTCTGAAGATGGCCGCCGGATGATATCCGATATATATTGGTAATAAAAAATCGAATGATTTTTTCTACTGACTTTTATTTTACAACTTGTTGTCTGAATTAATATACTTGAGTACTGTTTAGAATTTTCACGGGAAAAACTTGTCTATTCCAAAATTACAGCTCTGTTAATGTACAAGTTCAAAACAGGCTAATTAGCACAACCTTTCAATATATAATTTTGCTGTAATGTTAAAATACACAATTATAATACAAGAAATGCTTCACTTCTTCATATTCAAAAATGTAGAACCAATATCAAGACCAAGGACCAAAATTTTTCTAATTCGTTAAACAGAATTATTCAAAACTCCTCCTCTTTATCTTCCTTCATGAAGAAACTTAAAGTCAATCTTTCCGACAATTAAGATATTTTATTTCCAATACACAGTATTTACTCCTCTCTTTCAGTGTTTTTAGTGTCGTTGTTGTTTGTTGTCTTTCTTATTTGATTAAAACAGTTTTTCAGTTCATAGGATAAAGTATATTTTAACTATATTATGACACTTTCATTTCAATGTCATAATTTACTACCGTTTCGAGGAGGACCATCTCGTATAAGCCTTTATAGTTTCAATGGTCCTCCTCACCACAATACTATCTTTTGATGTTCTTTTACCTTCAGTTTACAATATATTATCTGTAATTACTTTGTGACGAAATAAAACTGAACTGAACTTTGAAACAAGAACGTAGGTTAAAAGTTTAATTCTGAGTTAATTGATCTTTGAACAACCGAACACTGTAGAATAGCCAGTTTAACCAGCCCGACGATCTAAAACGCCATTCTCTAAACGCTTATAGACTGCAAAAGACGGGCCTGTCTTTGAGTTTCGAAGGTTTTTTTTATCTGTTCTAGACAGAACAAATCGAACAGAGAAAAAGACAAACTGCAGATCCCCTTAACTGTTACTATGGTTAAAAAGTGTTTTTCTACAGTTTCACATTGAATAAGTAACTGGTTTAAAGAAACATTACAAAATATCTTAGCAATGAAACAGTTGCTCTGACTTTTTTTTATTAAGAGTAGCATCATTTTTTCTAAGTTGGAAAAAAGAACATAAAATATGAATTGTAATGTATGTGTTTGATATGTCTCAGCAATTTCAAAAAGCCCTATATTTAAAGAACCCTTTTGAATCGAAGCATTTTTTATAAAGGGGGAATCAAAGGAACTGCTGTCTGAACTAAACGCCAATCATGTTAAAAAACAATTGTAATCTCTAGAAATTACCTGGCTGAGGCGGGGGAGGTGTTTGGGTTGAAGGTTTCTGGGGCGGCTGCGTTGGGGGCGGTGACGTTCCTGAAAAAGAGCATACATCAGAAGAACTAGAACTTTTTAAAGTAGAATTGGGCAAGTTACACAAGACATAAGCAAAAATCGGAAAAGACAATTTACAGAAAACGTACCGCCGCACTCTTGAACACTGACATCGTCAATTGCAATATCTCCTTGATAAGATGAACCACGAACACCTTCAAACACAAGCTAAAAAGAAAAAAATTTCGATTTTAAAAGGATCAATAATTGTTGTTAAAGAACTTTGATGGTTTTATTGAAGGAAACAGTAAAACTGTAAAAGTAACATTCTTTATTCGGTTATAATAGTTGTGTCTAAAGGTTCTATTACAAAGTTTACAGAAGAATTTTTAAAGCATTTAATTGTCAAACTGACTGCAAATTTCTAATCTACAGCTAAATCCTTCCCCAAGCTCAAGTGACTTATTTGGTCAGCGTCGACACCCGATTTTCCTAAGTCTAAGCAATGAGAGTAATTTTTATTCCCCATTGAAGGACACTAATCCATCGTAGGTTAGCCCAAGCAGAAGTACTCATTTTTACAGCTGACTCGACTGGACAACTAAGTGACTTGTTCAAAGACACACACAACACGGTGATCGACAGTGAATCGAACTTACGAGAGACAAACTTTCGAAAATTCCTCATCTGAGGCATCATTTTCATTTTGTTTCTTTTGGGTTGATAGAAATTTTTATAAAAAGAAATATGCAATAATACAATAAAAAGAGACCACTTACAGCCTTACGTCCAACAACGTTGACTCTTATAGTTGCCTCTTTCCACGCGTTACCCTGTTGGCCAGTCATGTTGAACAAATTTTTCCCTGCTACTATCACGTTTAGAGCACCGATGTTGCCTCCAAACATGTGGTAGAAAAACCGAATACAAGTTTGGCCACTGAAATCGAGTATTTTCTCAATCTTTGCATTATCTCCTTTAACACGTGGACTGGAGGTCTCAATGTATATGTAAGAACCTTAAAGAGAATTATTGAAGAAACAGGTAATTAGCTGGATGTAAAATAGTTTTAGATCAAACGCACGCAGAATTAAGATTTTTCACGAACGTGAAATCAAAAAAAATTCGTTAAAATCATTCAAGTTTTTTAGGTTTGGTTACATTGCGATAATGTGCCAAGTCCTGTTTTGGATATATGAACAGCCACGCAGTCCTGAGGCAGCTCTTACCAGAACAATTGCTACGATTAGAATTCTTTCAATAAGATCACGATGCTTTAAATGCATGACCTCCGAAAAGGATCCGATTTTAAAACAACCCATAGCAAACACAAATGTTTGACAAAATAGTTGCTAAGTAGCTTTTTCAACTTAGGTGGTTTCGTTTTTAAGTAACGAGATTTGAAGTTGAGTTTTGGCTCCGCCGCTTACTACTGAAAAAAATTGTTGAAAAATGAGGTGAGTGAAATATGGAAATACAAGAAAAAAATGTACATGCATACACATATTATATGTTATTATTACAATCTATTTCAAGACAAAGCTCAATAAAGAAATAAATAAACAAATAAACAAGGATTCACGTTTATAACTTTATCAAAAAGTTATGGCTTTGTATTAGCATCCTTTCGCTCGAAATTATCAGTTTAATTAATATAAAAATGGCGGCAAAAAGAGATCGTGGGCTTGTTTCTTACCTCAGATACATGAGTTTTATCTGATAGAGGAAGTATATATACAAAAAACCATAATTGAGTTGCACGGGAAAAACAAAAATTTCTGTAGCAAAGTTCATAATTTCGCTTGTGTCCTTTTTCTTTTTGTGAGAGATATACGTGCTTAATGACATTTACAACAAGCAATAGAAAACACTAGTTTAACTGCTGATGTTCTGATGTAAGTTATCGATCTGTCTTACTGATAAATTACCCTACCTTTTCCGCCATGTCCAGTGCTGGGACCTGTTCCACTTGATGGAGTGCTACCAGATCTTCTAGACCAGTCAAATTTATCAGCGTGAGGCGATGGCAGTTGGAGGAAACCACACAAATTGGTTTCGAAGTTGCAAGAGACTGAAGATGCACAGAAAAACATTGAATTTGTAATAATAGGGATTGCTCCATATATGTCTTAATGACGAAAATGACCAAGGATGTAGTTATAACAACACAAGAATTCGATTGGGTGCCTTTCAATCACCGCGTTTTGCACATACTCTTTGCGCATCAATAACAGTACTTTGATCGATCGTACCTTTTTGTTTTATTTTTTTCGGTAGAGTCAAAAAGGGGGTGAAAATATACCCCCATCCCCCCCCCTGTATCCGCGCCTGGCTCTTGTCCCTTTGCTAGATTTGCTACAAATGACAGTTTTTGACTACAAAAAAGATGAAACATAATCTTATTTATTAATTTTGTTTCTTTTATTAATTTAAATTGAAAAACATCCTAATAAAACATATTTTACACTACGCAATGGTTCGAAGGCTTAACTGACTTTTAATTTGCAAGGAAACGTTCCTTGTTAAAAAAATACGAGTTTTCTTTCTTATAGAAAAAGGTTTTCCAATTTCTTAATATCTCAAGGAAGTGATTTACATTCACACAGATCGCTCAAACGCACAGATGGGAAGAAATGGATCAGGAGAAATACCTTAAAATTGGTTGGAAAAAAATGTTGTTAAATATGTTCTTATGTTCGGATTGAAAACCTGTCTTTTGGAAGAACGCTAAAGTATGACTACATTTGTATCGTTTTTGTGGAATCAAATAGGTTTTCTCCGGAGGAAAACAGTCTATGTTTTCTAAACGAAATATTTCTAAGAAATTTTAACCTTATTTTAAAAAAAAGATAAACGACGATACATTATACAAAGAGCTTTTATTTTCAAGCAAATAACTTCGGAAGCCTTTATCAAACAACTGAGTTCTTACAAGCTACAATGCTTTACGAGATTTCCACTCAAATACTAAAACAAAACCAGTTGCATACAATGTTTGAATTTTACTTACAAGAAGGCTTTCCAGTTGGAGGTGGGGGAGTCTGGGGCGGAGGTGGTGTTCCTGGTAAAATTTATGGAAAAGAAACGAAGTTGTTTGGCATATTCTTAATTGTTCTAATAGAACTAGGGGTATTGTATAAATATACTAAAAATTGATCCTTTTGCCTCCCCCCCTTCTCTTCCCGAAAGAAAGAAATAGACAAAGCTGGATAACCTTTCAGTTTGCTTTCCATTTTAGAAATTCATTCCATAACTCTGCGTGTCCCACGGCACAAACAGGACAAACAGGAGTAATTTGCTCCACTAACATTATTGAGATCATTTTTTTCTATCATCACGGTTAATAATTTTTTTTATCTAAGTATTAATTGTAGTTTGTAATATTTAAATACCTCCCACTTCCTTGTTGATCCAGCCCATGAGGTATTTGATCTTAGCATACACACCAAACTTGCCGGCAGCTGCACAGCCATATCCCCAGCTTGTAGCACCATGGAGGTAGTATCTTCCTCCTGACTCACACACCATTGGACCTCCAGAGTCACCTTGACACGAATCAATTCCTCCTTGATCCAGCCCAGCACAGATCATTGAGTCATGGATTTTTTTGGGATAAGCTTTGTCGCACCTTGCACGGCTTACAACGGGAACTGACGCAGCCATCAGGACATCTGGAGTCGCTCCACCGGATGACAAGCGACCAAAACCTGTGATCCAGCACTTTTTGCCATCCGCGGGGGCAGGATCAGAGTGTGGCAGACAAGCCAAGTTGACGTACCTGCATATGATATCAAGGACGTCTTATGTGAGTTACAAGCATTTTCGAACGGACAACCATTCGATGTGCCTTTTGAGCTTGTGCAATAAGAGTAAGGAGTTAGATTCACCTAAGCACAATATCGCTTAACCATCTTTCTGTTTAGGTTGTATATTAGGAATTGAAGATTGGTATTCCATGGATCAGTTTAACTGCATTGGCTGAATACTACAACACTTATTACAATGACATCTTTAAGACATAACTATTGTTCTTCACAAAGAACTAATCTTTTTCTTCGTTTCAAGAGTCTTTGCAGCCAATCTACTTCTCTTTTCTCGGGCAAGGGTTGAGATTCGCCAAAGAAAGGCTGCTGAAAGAACTGCAACAATTCCCTACCTGTTCAGACGTGCCGGGGTTTTTAGCTTCAAGAGCGCGATATCATAGGAATAGGACACAGGTTTGTGGTATGACGGATGGGTAATTACCCGCTCGACTTTTAGATCTTGCTCATTACCAATGCTGCTTGTTCGCTTGTGTGCTCCAAGCCTACGGAAAGAGACGTGCATCTTTATCAGGGCGATTTTTAAACACTTATCTATTTAAGAATAGTCAAAATTTACGAGGTTTCTATTCGTTTAAGTTTCATCAGTTCAATTTACCAAGAAGAAATCTGCACCAATCGTTATTTGTTCCGTATGCAGTATCAACTTAAACTTACAATGGACTACATTGTTTTTTCGAAGGACCGTTACAGCACCATCTTTCACACTCAGAACAACAACAACTTTACAACAACAACAACTTTATCTACCCCCTTGATTTACAGGTACTGTAATAAAACAAAGAAAACTAAAATTATAAATGAGGGTTTGGTTTCCTTTAATAACCAGTAGGTTAAAGTGCTAGGAAGCCAAAGTTACATAGAGTCAAGTATATGTATTAGAACGGTTACACGTACGTAAAAAGTACATTGGAAATTACACGTAAAAACTATATTACACAAAACTATAAATAACTAATAATTATTTCATGGAGAAAACAGCAAATAAATCAAGGAGGAAAACTTGAGAAGTTGATCAGACAAAGCAAAATTAATACTTATTTACAAATTCATGTTTTAAGCGGTCTTTGAAACTTTTTAGGGAACAAGGTTGTTCCTGTTCGTCGCAAAGTTTCTCCAATACAGCTACTTTGCCTTCAACTCTTTTATCGTAAAATTCATAACTTTGTTCTCTGTGGTCAGGACACTGAAATCCTTCTGTATCTTGGACATGACATTGTTAGTTTCTTCGTACTTCGTACTGCTTGTTTCTTATTTGTCTAGTGAAATTCTTCCATCTCGTCCGATAGAAGGTCGATTTTCGCTTTGAGTGGCGTTAGTTTTGCATCCAAGATTTCTTCCAAAATTCTTCTAGTTAGAGGTTCACTGCCCATGTTTCACACAACGTAAAAACACAAATACACAGAACAAGAAGAAAACAGAGTGACGGAGTAAGAAAGTAAACTGAAATTTCTACGGAGCTACGATGTAGCCATCTTAACTCCCCGACATGTCAATGAACTCAGAAGCTCAAGGCAATGTAAAATTGTTTAGCGTACTGTTTCAATGCGCCTATTCACTGGTCATATTGATAAACCATACTCACGCTTTTTCTTAAACAAGTTTTGAATGGAACTGCAATTTACGCGAGTGTGTCAAAAATGTGCGTAGTTACGCAAGTATCTAGTTTTCTGTTTCAGTCGGTAAAAAGGTTCTTCTCAATCAAACCTATCGAAGCATTTATAATAAAGTATAATTACATAACCGGTTTCTGTGCACGTGGTTTGAAGCTCGAATCTCACTAAAACTTTGCCGCACACGTGCGGAACAAGCTGAGCAAACAGCCTTGCGAGCAAACAGCTCAGCTCTTTACCTCAAGTGTGTGCTGGCCCTAAGTCAGATCAAGGTCAGAGTCCAAGTCAGAAATAGTGTTTTTCCAACAGAAAAAAATTGGCGCAAACTGTTTTGACAAATCTATAAATGAAGAATATTGCTAGAAAATTTTGTAACTTGGCATTTTAAAATACGGCCTCCCATTAGGCGCTGATTTTGTTTTTCTGAGTTTAGTAAACCATATTGTTTGAGTTTCCGATTAGGCTTAATGGTGTGTTTATTGTTTATTGCAATTGCTTTATCTGACAAAATTTTGTAGTAATCATTTTGACGCCTTGTGTCGCATTTCCTCACATCACCTTCTTGTGAAGTAACAATTTTCTAGCCCTTTTTTTCATACTGAATCTTGCATTGTGCTGTTACCTTACTGTGATTGAGCTTGGAGATTTTCCTCTAACACAATGAGTAGCTGTTACCACCCACTGTGGATGCACAAGGGTTCCACCACAGTAAGGAAATCCAGATGATGTCCTCAGCTGAGCCTGCCAAGGCCAGTCTCCCGGCTTGGCTGCTGCTCCACCCACAATTCGTGTGCTTGGACGAACCCCACAGGAACCAACTTAGTGTAAGAAAAGTGTATTCAGAAAATAAGTACTTTTGCATTATAGTCTCATAATGTACTATTTGAATCTAGAAAAAAGTACATCATATTAATGGTTCTAGTTTCAATTTGATTGAAGTGAGAATTCTCCGATTCTCTACAACTTTGTCAAGTGGGCTAGAGGGGCTATTTTAAGAAGGAATAGGGCATTCAAATTTTTGAACGCGTGGCTCACATAGACTATAAATCCAGAACGGATCGGTTGGATCGGACTGCAACCATGTGGCGCGAAGACCTAATTTTTTTCGGAAAGCTTGTGATCTTATGTATCAATTGGAAGAAAACACCTGGAAATCCTTTATTTGGCTGGAAAGCACTAAATCCCGGCCCATTGCTATCAAGCACTAGCAAACGGATATCTTTGAACCAAAGGCCACTGTACTTACTTGGTGGCTTCACGCTTGGTGGTGGAGTTTGAGGCGGACGAGTTGGGGGTGGAGGGGTCTGGGGCGGAGGCGTTCCTGAAAAACAACGGTTGGAGGACAATTACTAAAAAGACCAAACTAAACTACCTTTATTTATCGTCGTTACGCTTGGAGTGGTTGCTCATTCTCCCAAGCCAGTGGCGTTTGTTTAATCGCTCGATTTTGCTTGCATTAAATATTTTATATTCCAATGATTAGTTAACAATTATTCCATTCGTGCTTGTCAAATATGAGGTGGTAAATGGTCAAAGAGGTGCGTAAATCACTTCATATCCAACATGCACGAATGGAATCAGTGTAATTATTATTAGTCTGATGATGGCATGAAAGTTGCCGAAATATAACTACTGACTTTTAAGATCTTGTTACCAGTTATCAGTATACAGATGAATATAATCGGCCTTTCGTTCATACTTTATGTGTTTTCTTAAATTTCTTGATTTTTCCGATTCTAAAATATTTGAAAATGACACAGAGACAACACTCACAACCTTTTTAACTTTGCAGCACTATACAGCCACAGCTCCATATATGGTCAATTCGATATATGAGCTGATGATAACCCAGGTTGGTTGAACTGATTAGAACGCTAGAAACCTCTATTCAAAGTCAAAAAATTTATAGAAAGGGAATGTACCTCCGCCACTGCAATTCCGAACACTGACGTCGTCGATTGCGATATCTCCTTGAAAGCTGCTTCCGGTAACACCTTCAAACATAAGCTAAAAATGCACAGAACCAGGTTATTGCGAGAAATAATATTTCGCATTTTCTGCTCTACCAGCCACTTGAACTTGACTCTTTTAAGAATCAAGAAAAGTCAAAGAAAGAAGCTACTCACAGAAAAACTTCCTTTGTCGGTAACTTTTATGTTTCCCTCTCTCCACGCGTTACCCTGATCTCCTTTCTTGGTAAACACTTTTTTCCCGCCTACAAACACGTTCAGAGTACCCATGCTGCTTCCATACATGTGGTAGAAAAACCGAATACAAGTGTTGCCACTGAAACGCAGGCCGGCTCTCTCGATCTTTGCTCTATCTCCTTGAACACGTGGACTCGAGGTCTCGATGTACATGTAGTAACCTTGTGAAAGGGATGAATAACATAGGATGCTTATTCAACTGTTTCTAAACGAAGACGTTTCTACGTTTCACTTATCACTCTACCCCAAAAGAATTACCTAACTCTTTATTTTAGTAATTTGCAGTCATAATTCTCCCGCTGCCGTTTGTTTGCGTTCACGAATTTCGCTTTAGATTTACAGGCTGATGATGATCAAAATGATCGAAAACGCTTGCTGATTTTTGTAAAAACCAAAAAAAATGTTCTTAAAACACCTATTTTTTTGCCATTTTATGATAATTGCAAAAATTACTCAATCGAATTTATACCCTTAATTTCTGGTAAGGAAATCAGGGAAGAAAGCAGACAGACAGACAAAAACAGAAAAGATGAATGGCAGATTGAATGTATGAATCGGCAAACAACGAATACATGTTGGTGTTGGTGCTGAAATAAATACTTAAAGTATTGCAGTATAGAGCTCTTGTATGCTTAAGGTTGTTCACTAGCCATTATCGGTTTTATGCCTCCCAAAGAATTGAACTATTCGCTGTTTAAAGAGAAATTTTAGCTCTTTCAAAAGAGTTTAGTCGCATAACAACTCGTGCTGTCAAAATTGCTATTAGCGCTGAGCGATTTGAGCGTTTAAAATTTTGATTTAAAATTTACAAATCATTTTCCCTTTTTTATATTGAATGTAAGTTTAGATATACTCACGCGTTGTTTTTATTAGAAAACGGCTGTATAGGTTTACTCGACAAAAATAGCGTCTGACAACAGTGATTTGCCTGCTAACTACTCGACGACTGAGTTTCTATTAAAGTCCCTATCAAGCTTAATTTTTAACTTTTTGGATTAAAGCTGTTGTCAACAGTGAATTCAAAATTCGAACAAACAAAGGAAATTTCCACGTCTAAGTATGCTTTTTAATCAAAAAAAGATTGGAATGTAAATTTTGACCGAGCAGGCCAGGGACTGGTAACCTGTGACGTAGCAGCAGTTAGTTGCGTGGTTTTTGTTTAAACAATTTTATCTCTGTTAAAATTGTCATAAAATTTTTATTTCAAACAATTTTAAGGGAATAATTCATTGATTAAAGTTTAATATAATTAAAACTTTTTGAGATAAAAAACACTCTCTCAGCTTCATGCCCCTTGCAACGTCATCATTGTACGCTTTTAGTCTAAAAATGTAAGGTTTTATTTTCGAAAATTACTATGATAAAAGGGTTCTACTTTTCATCTGGAACTAAAAAAAATAAGCTTTATAGGGACTTTAATAAGTTTTTTTTGTGAACTATGTGAAACTAACGAAATGCTTTACAACTTGCTGCAATTCATCAAACTTGGAGTTTTAGTAGATAAAAGTGCAAGTGAAGCGGTGCTACAAAAAGCTGGAAAATCAAACATTTCCTGATGTGGGAAAATTATAATTTCTTTTTGCAGAAATCTGCTGCCATGCTTGTCGCTTTCACTTTGAATGTCGTTGCCTTTTTAACTCTCCCTATATTGTGTAACTTGATCAGATTTCTGCATTATTTAAATTTTTTTAAGCATCTTTTCAGCATGATTTTTTCTTATTTCAACCAGAAATGTTAAAACTTGCAATTATCTATGTACAATTTAGTGTAGTGTATTATGTTTTTGTTAGGGCCATATGTTCAAATGTTTACCCTCGTTAAATAAAGATTATTGTATTGCCTTTCGACCGCAGTTAGGGATGTAATGATATTGGCCTAAAATATACATTTATTGGAGACACTTCGTTCGCCTAAGCCGGAAGTGTTTTGGTCGATTTTTGCAATCAAAGCTTATAAACTTATCGGCAATCGCAAGTGAGTACTAGTACTAGTAGAAATGCTGTGTCTGTTTTTAATTGCAATTTTTAAGGTGAATTTTAAAAAAATTCAAATCAATATTGTTCTAAAATTTATCTGAAATATTACCTGATTTTTAATATGAAAATCGTATTAGTTAACGTAGAACTGTAGTTAGAAGTTTTCTTAAAAAAAACAGTTAGTCCAATAAATAAGGAAGCAAACTAAAATTTTGCTCTCTGTTAACCTGAGCCACTTGTGTGGTCCGCACTCGGGCCTGTTCCAGAGGATGGAGTTGAACCGCGCTGGCGCTTCCAATCGAATTTTTCATCCGTAAGTTGCTTGAAACCACAGAGATCCGGCTTTTCAAAGTTGCATTGAAAGCCTATGTTAACCAATAACATAATTATAAGTAAAATAATAGTGATAGCAATATTGATAATAGCTTATTAACAATACAACGAGTTGAAAGATTTAAATAAATCAAAATGTTCTCCAGGGTTAATGGGACCAAATTAATTTATATAAGTGTGTTCGACCCTTATTCAACGGAGTATTCAATGTATTGTTTCTACCGAAAACGTGCAGGAAATATTACTATTATTATGCACTAATCATTGTTAATAAGCTAATATAGAGGTAATCATTCTACTCGTTTACAAGGAGTATCTACTTGCTAAGGCCAGCAGCAACTCTATATTCTAAGAATTGTAAATACTAAAAGTTTTCTGTTAACATTTTAGACTTCTTAAAAGCTTAATTTTATCAATTTTTAGTTATTTCGTCGAAGTTTCGGGTTGTACCATCTATAGTAAGTCTCTTTATTCTTCCAAAAGTGCGTAAAAGCCATTTTAAATTTTTTCATAAACAAATACTTGTTTAACAAATATTGATATCCTTAATTGGCACTTTATTATTTATCATTATTATTATTATAGATAGTTTCTTCTTTAGATTGAACGCGTCTGTTGTTCAATACATTTCTACCAATTAAGACTATTATTATTATTATTATCATTAACATTGTCGCTATCATTATCACTATTATTATTATTATTATTATTATCACTATCATTGTTGTTATTATTATTATTATTATTATTATTATTATCATTATTATCATTATTGTCATTATTACTGTGTTACGGCATATTCATTGAAGATTAGCTTCGGTCAGGTTGCCTGAATTCGTTTCCTACATGTTTCTTTTAATTGCACCGTTACTCTTTTGGAAGTTAAGCAGGTAAGTTAAGTAGGTAGTGCCATCATTGTCAATGATGTTATTATTGTTGGTGTAGTCTTATAATAGTGTTTCTTGATGAAATATCCACGAATAAACAATTGGTTAACTGTTGATTATAGAACATAACAAAAAATGTTGTTGCCGAGTTCTCTCTTACTTCCTGGGGGAGGAGGAGGCTGGGTTAGAGGTGGTTTGGTTGAACCTGGACCTGAAATAAAACATGTGCAAATTATGTCAAAATCACAATCAGCACTGCCTACAAGCATCGTTTCGGTGTCTCTAACAAACATACTCAGAATAAGCCAAGTAAAAAGGGAGGCACATATTTACTAAAGCAAACTTGTTTCTCTTTTCAGTTCTCAAAAGGCCTATTAATCCCCTAAAACTAAATAAATGCAGATTATCCACAACCTGAGAAAAACAATTACAGCGACTGACTACAAAAAACCTGAACAAGACAATTACCACTACAGACTACAGACAAAACAAGAGAGAAAAATACCAATACAGATTACACAAAACCTGAGAGATACAGTTACCACTACGTATTACACACAACTTGAGAGATACAACTACCACTACAGATTACACAAAACCTGAGAGATACAGCTACCACTACAGATTACACAAAACCTGAGAGACACAACTACCACTACAGATTACACAAAACCTGAGAGATACAACTACCACTACAGATTACACAAAACCTGAGAGATACAATAACTACT
>JAOBAT010119890.1:0-13590 GCA_026413305.1 Hydrozoanthus tunicans
TAGACTCTTCTCTCCACAAAGAAGGCGTTGGTGCAAGCACTTTATCAATATCTATTTTATTAACCTTGATATTTGCTTCTGAAATTCAGCTTTTTTGAAAAAAGGTGGTGGGTGGCGGCTAATACCCCCCCCCAAAAAAAAATTGGGTCCCTAGGTTGGACCGTTGTTTTGACCTCTTCCCTAATGTTAATGATAATGATAGTGATAGTGATAGTCATAATGATAATGATAATGATAATGATAATGATAATGATAATGATAATGATAATGATAATGATAATGATAATGAGAATGAGAATGAGAATGAGAATGAGAATGAGAATGAGAATGAGAATGAGAATGAGAATGATGATGATGATGATGATGATGATGATGATGATGATGATGCGCTTTACAAAGCTAACAAAGCTAACAAATTGTACATAAATCCATAGTCAGGAACAAAACTAAAAGAAATGTAAAATTTTCGGATATTTCGCATTTCATGTTTTGACATAGGTTATTTGACTTGAAGTACTATTTTTCTCCCAAAGGGTTTAAAATTCGCCTAAGTGGAACTAACAAGAACAATGTTGGTCGAGTGGAAGTGCGTTACTATGGAGTCTGGGGAACAGTTAGAGCCGAGCAGTTTTATATCGAAGAAGCACACGTGGTCTGTAAAGAGCTAGGTTTCCCAAGAGCGCTTTCAGTATTTAATTATTATGGCGAAGGGAAAAGTCCAGAGTGGATATCCTCGGCAAACTGTACTGGTAACGAAAAATCCCTTGAGAAATGTTCTCTTGTTATGAACAACGCAAGTTTTTCAGCAAGTAGGAACGACGTTGGTGTCGAGTGCTTGCTGTCTGAGTTAGAGAAACCAGGTATGTTTGTAATAAGATTTTGTACCAATAATTTGGTCTTTTGGTTATTTTAATAATTTTTTTGGTCATTTAAAAATAGTTTTTGAAAATAATGTCTGTCATGTCTGACTCACCTTTGGTTTTTTTTTGGTAGTTAACTTGTCTTGGTCTACAGATCAATTCAAATTTACCTGGACTTCGCTAGCTATCAGCTACACCAATACTATAGTTTAATTCTTACTATATCCTTTATGTTTTTTGAAATATTTTAATTTTTTTCATCCTATCACTTTCATTATCTTAATATTGTTATGCTTGCCTTTTGCGTTTTCATCACTAGTTTTGTCTAAAATGCCTTATTTTGTATATGGAATGGAAAAAAAACGAAATTATAAGTGCATTGTAATTCTTCCATGTCTGTCAATAAAGTAAAGTGATAATGTTTTTATTAGAATGCCCTTGGAAGTTTGAGCAGCCAGAGAGCGCGAAACAGTCAAGTCAGTGCAAAAGTTCACGCAAAAAAACTGTCAAGAGACGAGGCACTATACGATTCACGGACGTTCATGAAAACATTTTAATTTGTTTCTGATATTTGTTCTAACGTCATAATACCTGCAAATGCTAACATGCAAATAAGTGTTACAAAACAGCACGCAATGGTCCGCTAGGATGGAATTTTTTGCGACTTGAGCTTAACCAATGCGGTTGTAAATCATTTTTTCTGATTGAAGCGGGCCTGCCTACGTAAAGTTTTTGTTGTTTTATGATGTAAGCAATCAGCAATTCTCTGAGGTAAATTTTGTTTGTCTTCTCAGATTACCCCGTGCAGTTAACCAATGGGCCAGTGCCACACGCGGGAAATGTTAAGATCTTCTACAACGGCACTTGGCGAAGCGTTTGTGGGAACAATGGTTGGACGCGGCAAAATGCGAGGGTCGTGTGTCGTCAGTTAGGATACCCGGATGTTCTTGCTACTACTATTTGTTGTGATGTGTTTGGGTTTCAGCAGAGGTCTGGCTTTATTACTAATACACAATGTCGTGGTGATGAGTCTCAATTGGTACAATGCCCGCACACGCAAGGAGGAGAAGTTACATACTGCCAAGGGGCAGAAGTTGTGTGCAGACCGTCCAATCTTACAAACCTAGGTGTGTATACAAAGAGAAATCGTTCAAAAAAAGGACACACGCATAAAATTGAAGTTTCAGTTTTTAGAGTTTAGATTTTCAATAGTTTTCAACAGTATCTAGTTTGAAAATGCGTAGAAGTTTTCAAGCTTAAGAAGTTCTTGCAAACTTTTTCATCGCAAGTTTGTTTTTTCAGAACAGTTGAATCTTGAAACAATTTCCCAAAGCAACTTAGACCACTACAATTTCAAAGTCAACTCTAGTTTTTTTTTGTTACACGAACTTTAACACCACCCTAACGATTTTCCCTCTTTTCGTTCTGACAATCGCCCTATAAATCATATAAGTAACCCTTTACTCTTTTGTCATACCATTATAATGTAATCGATTATTTAAAAGTAATAGTTAATTTAGTTCACATATAACATAGTTTCGTTCTTTTTTCAGATTTTCAGGTTCGTTTAGGGGTATCAGATACCGATCCGGGTAAAGGACGCGTTGAAGTGAAGTATGCAGGGATTTGGGGAGCCGTACATAACCTTAACAGCATCAATTTTAAGGTTGGAAGTGTAGTGTGCAGGCAGCTCAATTATAAGAGAGCCAGAGCCATTTATTTCCAAACTTTTGGCTTTCAAAGTCAAGTTAAAGTCTGGAATACTCAGCTTGATTGTGCTGGAAACGAGAGTTCTCTTTCTCAGTGTTTAAACAAAACTAACATCAGACTTGGTCAATGGGGAAATCGCGTGGTTTATGTTGAGTGTACCAACTCTTCCAGAACTGAACAAAGTAAGTATATTCATTAATCAAAACTTTAAACAATAAAAAGGCGAGACATTCCTAGTCACGCAATAAACCTTTTTATAAGCAAACGTGTATATCATGAGTTACCCAGTCAAAGCAAGCTGTATAAGTAGAGTAATTTCTGTATGCAGGTCCAAATAGAAGGTAACTACTGCATCTCTAGTATTAGATAGATTTGGCAAAGACACTGAGGTGACAACGTGACTCCTGTTCACGTGAGTGCACAGCCCGAGTTCCTGAGAAGAAGACGTCACGTTGCGAACGTAACGCGAAAACATCAAACACAACGCGACGTGTACATAGCATCGTCTCAGGACTTCGAGCGAGTTGTGCGCGCGCACGTAAAACAGACATCAAGTTCTCGTCTCGTTGTCTTTGCTAAATCCTCGACCCACTCCGGAAGGATAACCTTGGCGGGTAGAATATCGTAAAAAGTTTTTCCCTTTGCAAAAATCAGAAACTGAGTCTGCTTTCCTTTGGTTACTTCAGACTGGGGTACAGGTCTTACAAAGAACTTAGATGAAATTTGAAAGTAGAAGTTTACTTTTGCTTTTAAATTGTGCTTTTCACCACCCATAAATTTCACCGGTTTTAAACGCTCTCTTTTTTGCACATTATTAATTTGATAATTGTAATTATTTTTTAATTGAAGTTTGACATATCTTATCACGAATTGATGCAATTTTTATATATCCAGTAAACTGGTAGATATTGTTATGTGTTGGTGTTGTTATTTAGTTGTGTTTCTTTTTTATAATAAATTCTCAAGTACACTTTTATTCGTAACATTTTCAACGTTTGTGGTTTGGTTTGTCGAAGGCTGCGTCACCATCAAAATAGTTAATTAGTACTTGTACTAAATAACCTGTTGTTGATAAGACTGATAATGAAATTGAGAATAATATTGCTATTAGTGCAGGTTTTGTTCGACATATAGAACTGTCGGTCATTAGTGATAAACCTGTAGGCATCAGAAATTTAGTTTTTATTAGTTTTGATAAATGACAAAAGCGTATGGTTTTTCCCTGGCCGGGCAACTCGATTTGCTTAAAGTCCCTATAAAGCTTTTTTTTTGAGTTCCAGATGAAAAGTAGAACCCTCCAACAATAATAATTTTCAAACATAAAACCTTTTCTCGCCGTTCCTAATACATTTTTTAGACTTGAAGCGTGCAATGATGACGTAGCACTAGGCATGAAGCAGAGACAATCTTTTTTATCTTAGAAAATTCAATTCTGGCTACAATAGTCACAATGTTATAACTTTAATCAATGAATTATTCCCTTATACATTTTTTTAACAGAAATTAAATTCTTTAAACCGAAACCACATAAGTCACTGCTGCTACGTCACAGGTTACCAGTCTCCGGCCTGCTCGGTCACAATTAACATAAAAAGCATACCTAGACGTGGAAATTTTCTTTGCTTATTCGAACTTTGAGTTCACAGATGACAATAATTTCAATCCAAAATAAAAAAAATTAAGCTTGATAGAGACTTTAAATTCATTTACCTTACTTCGTTAGTTGGTACTGAAAATGCAGTGACAGATGTGTTTAATAGTTTCTTTCTGATATCCAAAGCGCAAGTGACTCGCTAATCTGTTAATGAAGTAACATAGTCTCATCGTTCGTGCTGGAGATGATGCAAAATTTTATAAACGGCGGTTGTGTTAGCGATTTTGCTTTTGACATTGCTGGTGCTTTTGGAATGATGAAGCAAATGTTTACGTTTTGCTGATGGTTACGTTCTTCCTTTATGATGCGTTATACTTAAGTTACATTACCGTGTTGCATAAACAGTCTGTGTTTTGCTATCTGTTTGGCTTTAAACGATTGTTTTATCGCACTTGTGTTTATAAAATGTTTCTCGATGTGACAGAAGTCCATTCTTAATTTCTTATCTGCTTCTTCCATTAGATATTACTATTCAGCTTGTTGGTAGTGGAAAACTGAACGCTGGTAACATCGAACTGTTGCTGAATAACACTTGGTATAAGTTGTGTGGCTACAACTGGAACAAGAGATCTGCAGACGTCGCTTGTCGCCAGCTTGGTTACAATGGGGCCTTGTTCTCGCTGTCGGATTATGATTTTGTTAGACAAACTAGGCTAGGCTACCGGGCATTCAACCGATTTTTAAATTGGAGATTTTTCAGTGCCCTGAGTACACAAAATTTTCACTGTCATGGAGAAGAAAACTCACTGTCTTCGTGTTCACACTCAAGATGGACTATAAATCGCTGGTGTCGCAATATGGTAGGAGTTGTGTGTCGAACGCAAGATGCGAGTAAAAGCATTACCTCAATGGGTGTCCGTTTGGCTGGTGGACCAGTTAAGTACGCTGGCCGAGTAGAGGTGAATTACGGTGGTATTTGGGGATCAGCTTGCTATTTAGGATTGGGTAATACTTCTGATAACGTAATTTGTCGGCAGCTTGGATACAAAGGAGCGGTTGCTTCACTCTCTTTTCCATTGGGTGGTCGGAATGTAGGGCCTACTTGGCCGATCCACCTGCAATGCAACGGAGACGAAAGTTCTCTAGCTAACTGCAGTCACAAAGAGGAAAGTTCCTGTCGGGTAAACGAACCAAGTGTTATATGTGGGGATAAGTCCGCAATGAGTAAGCAATCATTTCATGTTAATTCACTTGAGAAGTTAGTGGACTGAGTTAGAACATACAGTCTTTTTATAGCTATCCGAAACAACATAGGGTACATTTAACATTTACTAAACCAAGCTAAAGAAGATGACATGTAGAAAAAATGTAGACTAATTTTATTGTTATTATTATTAGTAGTAACATATTGATAACCCTTGACTGAAACCTATTTGTGCTTTAGCACCGTTTTGTTGTGCCCTGTTTTCCGTTTTACACAATGGCTTTGCTTTTAAAATGTCCTCAGTGTCAGCGAAAGAAGACAAAAAGAAAAACACAAAATTGATCAAGTAGAGAAAAATTATCATGCTTATGGGTGTAATAAAAACGATGGATCTGTGACGTTTTTAAGTCAGAAAAATATGTTTAAAAACCGCAGACAAGATTCGATCTTCGACAGCCCAATTCTATTAACATTAATTTAGTGATAAGTAGTTTGGGAAATACGAGATGTGACCAAGGGAAATCTAAAACTCTGTTATTAAGTTCTTATTGTCTTATTGAGTTCCTGTAGTTCAGTCGATAAGGGCGTCTGATCGGTCAAGGGTAAGAACACACTGTTTTCAAAATGTTTTCCTAAAAGTAAAACAAAAGTGTCTTGTTTGGAAGCATAAACGTTTAAATTAGAATATCTGAATTACAAGTTGCAGTATAAAAATATATTATTTTCTTACTTAACCGAGCTTATGCCAATATGTGATCACATCAAATTGTCTTAGTTTAGAAATAAGTCACCGTCATTATGCAAACTTCAGTAGAAACTAGTTCGGTTGATGGTAGTGGAACATAATTCGCAGATATCGGTATTGAGGGTTCGAATACTGTAGAAAATTGAACAGCCTGATCCAAGCATACCTTTTACTTGTGAAAAAATTGGTGCAAATCGTTTCGCATATATTGATTTATCACAACTTCGCTCCAACAGATGCCACCGTACGGCTTTCCGGTCGCAATAGTCCAGGACCTTATGCCGGCCGTGTTGAAATGAACCTTGCAGGTTTGTGGGGTACGATAAAGAGTTATGGCGTTGACATCAAAGCCGCGAATGTTTTGTGTCGCATGGCAGGATACAGTGATGGAGCAGCGGCTGTTTATACCAACCCCGAATACGGCAGAGGATATGGCTTAGTATGGCTGGACGCTGTTAACTGCGAAGGCAACGAACAGTCGATATTCGAGTGCTCTAGGCTACAGTGGGTTAGCACTCAAAGATACCAATCTCATTTTCAAGATCTCAGCATCGAGTGCAAAAGAAAAGGTTTTGTTTACAAAGGTAATCTTTATTGAAATACTGTTTTATGTTTTTAACCCCTTTTGTTTACTTGACATTTGTTGCGGACGGTTTTAGACTTTGTTAAAAATGTTTTAAGATAAAACCATACCAACGTTTCGCATATTCTTACGAAAAAACTTCGCTTTAAAGCTCAGTGTTTAAACTTTAGAAATAAAATTTAATTTTAATATTTATTTTTTTCAGCTGGTTGTTGGACAGGCAAATTTTTAATTTTTTGAAATCTGCCGCCAGTCCATTTCCTTTGGATTGGTTTAGGCCAAAACTGCACTGATGAAGTACTGTGTTTTCTTTAGAATAGTCACCATTTTTCATCGTCATGGCAACAAACTCCGCTAGGCACCTGTTTGTAAAATAACTAGTTTCGTGTTATGAAAAAAATTCACCGACCGCAATTAAGCCAAATTTTGTTTTTTTCTTTTACGCGGTAAGAAGAATATAAATAAGTGTATAATATCCTCATAAATCAAAAAATTCTCGCTTTGAGCCTGGAACCTAGTTTGTTGCCATGACAACGCAAACTAATGACTATCCACACAACTTTGACTTGACTTCATTTAAAGGTTATTGGTTGGTAGCAAAACTTTTCTTCACTATTACTTGTTGGCTAGGTATACCCACTGACCCACTGACGCAAGAAAATGTCTTTGAAAAAGTTAATCTGCTTTTGAACAACCAGCCTCAAGAGTACAGCGAAGTGACCTACTTGTCAACGTACCCTCATCCACGCAGCAGATTTACAATATAACTAATTTTTTTCATTCTTCAGAAACCAAGCTTCGCCTGGTCCAAGGAGAAAAAAGTTATTCTGGCATCTTGGAAGGACAAGTACAGGGACGCTGGGTACCGGTGTGCGGAACTAGATGGAACAAAAAAAGTGCTGACGTGGCATGTCGCCAAATGGGTTTTTCGGAAAGTCTTGCCGGTGGTAGTTCTTCCCGGTACAACTGGACGTACAAAGGAAACACAACCGAAACAATATTCAGTCAAATTCAATGCAGTGGTTCTGAACCATCTTTAGACCATTGTTCCCGTTCAGGCTCGAATATTTTTCTCAATCGGCGGTGTAGAAGAAACTTGGCATCTGTCGTGTGCAAACCTGCGATGTATGACAATAGAGGTAACTGGAAAACAAAATTTTGTCTTTGCCTTTTATAACATACACACGTTTTGTTTATGCCAACTTACGCCCAATCCGCGTTAATTTACTTAGTTTAAAGTTGCTCTTTTCATTTATTTATGAACAGTTCTTACGTATCTAAACGTTCTAGCTATCAGGTGCCAAATAAGAGGTGGGGGGTCAAAATAAAAGGGGGTTGAGTAATTTCTTAAAATTTAATAAACAGGGGGTCGAAATAAACGGGGTCGGTGAGCTTCGTTCAAGTAAATGCAAAGTGAATCGCGGCGACTTCTCGTTTGGCGGATACAAAGTAGACGAAGCGGGAATTTTCATAAAAAACACTAAGCAATGTCCGAACAAAGCCTGCCAGTGGGTAGAGTTAAACAAATTACGCGCAAGAGAAAGAATTCAGCCTCTAAAGACGGATGATGAGCTCAAGATCATCCTATGGCACAACTCAGTCGCAACAAAGCTCCAAATAATATAAATCTATATACAGCAATTACATATACATCAGAAGCAGCTTAGTTGGAACTCGAGTTCCAAGGACTCATTTAATAAGACAGAAGCGTTCGACATGCAGTGTTCCAAAGAAATATACAAAAATAACTGAACAGCAGACAAACTGGTGAAATACAGAACAAAAGCTCGCCTTGAGATTACAGAAACAATCACATTCCTTCACTTTTGTTATCCAAGTTCCTACCATAAGAAATGTCCAATGTGCAACAACCAAAGCGAAACAATTTTACACGTGTTGAGTGGATATATGGAGCCAAAAAGATTTCTCGGAACTCATTTGATGTGACGATGGGCTCGTACGACGGGATGGGAAAATAGTTGGCTTGTGCCTCCTGAGCCAACTACCGCACACAATCGATGTGGGTCTTTACAGGGATGGCGGCTCTGGTGTTTCCGAGAAGCACCGCGGTGCACCAAGCAAACTAAAAAGCAGATCTGCAAGGTGTTCGCGTATGATAGATTAGGTTATATTTATGTTGTGTAATAATTATGTTGATTGCACTTATCAATTAATTAAGAACAAATTTTTTTTTAAGATATGCAGCTCCGCCTTGGATCTAAGTCTAATTCAGCTGGTTACTTGAAAGTTCGTGTTGCTGGAATCTGGGGCAACATTTGTGGTTCAAGGCTTTTTGGCAAAAATGTGGCAGAAGTGGTTTGTCGACAACTTGGATACAAAGGGTTTGGTTCGATTAGTAACGGCTTGTACTCTTCAGTGGATGGACCCGTCTGGCCAAATCAATACTCTTGTACTGGGAAAGAACCAAACATCACTTACTGCCACCAAGTACCAGACAAAAGTTCCCTCTGTTTTAACGCTCCGTTTATCGTGTGCAAAACACAAGATCCTAAAGGTAGAATTAATATAGTAATGAATAAGAATGGATTAAGAATAATATACACTAAGATATGTTTTGTTCACTTTTATCCGCTAGTATTTTTATATATCTTCTTATTATTCTGATAAAGCCTTCCACGAGAGAAGGCGAAACGTACGTGTTTTTTTATAAATTTTAACGCGTGAAAACCGTAAAACTTTTTAAAATAGATTTTATCTTTCTTATGATGTTTTATCCGCGCGAAAGCCTATAGATTAGTATTAGAATACAATAATTATCAGACAAGTCATTTTTTCGAGCCAATAACAAAAAAACAAAAATCTTCAAAAATGCAAGAACTGACACAGCTCAAAAGTTTTATGGGCCAATGTAACCGTCTTTTGAAGTAGCTCCATTATCACTATAATTGTAATAAAATGGTGCAATCGCGATTGAGATAGTACTGTTAATAACAGTTAATAATAAGAATTAAAAAACACATTCCTATTAGTTGAAACAACAATGTTTTTGAAAATAATAACTGATAGGGATTTAGTTATGAAATTAAAGATGGCATACGTGCTAAGTAATTTCATCAAGTCGTATCATTCGTGGATTCCGAAATTGTTTCTATTGGTTTATTTTTGGAGGTTTTAGAAATAAATTACAAAAATGAATAACTTGCCACTGATAGTAATACTGTAATCGCGCCCTATGAACATGATGAGTTGATGTGCACCAAAATAGCAAAAAAAAAATTACCGCAAAAACCAAAAATGAACGCACTGCGCCTGTTCCTTTCAACTTTGACTCAGCGTTCGGACGTTTGGACATCATATGAGCACGCGATTAAAGTACAGTGTTGTGTTTTTTAAAGCAATTGGTTAGCTAGCTTTGTAATTTGTGTATTCCGGCAAGAGACGACGAATGGCTAAAAAAATTTGCAGTTCCGAATAGACGAAGTTTGACATAACTAACAACTTTTTGTCACCTAACTCCCCTTTATGATAATGATGTTTCTTTTTCTGCTACCGTAGATTTTTCCTTGAGGCTTGTTGATGAAAGTACAACAGGCAAGTATTTAGGCCGTGTAGAGATGAAGTACTCAGGAGTCTGGGGAACAATGTCAGCTAACAACTGGGATATCCGTGACGGACACGTGGTTTGCAAACAACTTGGTTTTAATAAAGGAGCCGTTGGTGTTTATACACAGTCGGGGAACGGTCGATCACTCGTGTGGGTATCAAATCCTAACTGTACGGGAAACGAAAGTAGATTTTCTGAGTGTCTTCAGTCTTCCTGGATGACAACAGCCTCGATGGGAAACCGTTTTCAGGACGCTGCTGTTGTTGAGTGCAACAATGGAAGTAACAAACCAGGTCAGCTATATAAAAAAACGTTTTAGTTTGTAGTCCTGTTTTAGTTCTTGTAAGTTGTTCTTACATTTCGGTCTTAGTAGTTCATTGTTAATCGCATATAAATGTTATTGCTGTAGAAATGTAGATTTCACTTAGTATTGAAAAAAGAGAGAGACTGGCAGTCATTACTTTAAGTGTGCAAAAAGGGTCTGTCAAAAATACTGAACAAAAAATTTGTCAGAGTGCACGAAAACAACCAAGTACCGCATGTATTTTTTATGGACTCCTTGCTTGAATACTTGCTTGACAAGAAGAGACAGAGAGTAACACGGTTAACACCTGCATAAGAGAATACGTGTCTCGGGGATTCAGGCTGATCTTGCCCTTAAGATGTCCTTAAGATTTGATTTAAAAATGTAATACTGCTTCTAAAAATTAAAAACTAAACAATGTTCAAGTACAACATTTTTGTTATTTAGAATTCACTTAATATTAAAAGAAGAGATAGATTGGCAATTGTTACTAAAAGAATGCAAAAAGCGTAAAAACAGAACTGTAAAACTATCAGAGTGCACGTAAACAGTCAGGTACCGCATATATTTCTATATTGATTACTGGCGGCATGTTTCCAAGTAAGACGTGGATATAAATGCATAGTCAACATAGATCATCGCACCGCATTTCATTTTTGTTTTATTGTTTACAGAAATAAAACTTCGTCTGTTTGGCACAAGACACAACCACAGTGGAGTTATAGAAGTTAAGAACAAAGGCTCGTGGGGGCCAGTTTGCCTAAGTTCTTCGTTCCGCTTATCACAAAGAGAGATGAATATTGCGAACGTGGTGTGTAGAGAGCTTGGTTATAATCAGGGTGCGCTCACATGGTTTCGGGGAAATGTGGCGAGTTCAACTAGGAACGCCCCAATGGTTGATGTAAGATGCGGGGGCTTCGAGGATTCAATCTCCCAGTGTACCTTTAGAGGTTGGAAAGTTCGTGGCACTTGCTATCAATCACAAAGAATTGGAGTTGCATGCAAAACAGGAAACCCTTTAACTGACGGTAAGCAATAAATTCTATAAAGAATATTTAGATTACTTTTTAGAGAGCCCTGTTGTTCGCAAAAATCCTTAAAATGCCTTGAAGCCTATATTAAGGAGTATTGTTTGACAAGTTGTGATACGGTTTAACCGACTACGATGGGCAGGACTTTGAACCAAACAATGTTTATCTAAGAAAAACAAAAAAAGATTAAAACACCTTTGTTAGATTTATTTTTGGTTTTGGCTCATTCCGATTACGCCAAAACATACCTCACAACATAAATGCCAAAAACATTTCCATAGGTTTTTATCAGTTACCTGTTAAAAACCTATGGAAATGTTTTGGCATTTCTGTTTATGCTATAAATATCAGTGCAACACTAATCGTCCGATGGAGTAAAAACTGGTTACACTAGTAAACAGTTAATACTTCTATCATTGCTTAAAGTAGAAATGTTACTTTAAGTAACAAACTACATTTCGGTGTAATATGTTAGCAAGCATCAGGCTCCAAATTGTGATCTTTCGACATAACGTGCGATTCAAGTTATTGATCATTTTGCAGTCACTATTACTCATTTCTGTTAATTACTGCGCAGAACCGAAAATACGATTGGTTGCCGGCAGCTCTAAAAACGGAAGTGCAGGACGAGTTGAGATACGAATTGGAGGAGTTTGGGGACAAATCTGCCCAAGTTTCTGGAATAAAAGGGACGCCGATGTGGCATGCAGATGGCTTGGATACCCTGATGGTTCCCATCAACAGTTTGGATGGCCTATTTTCGGTACAGGAAGTGGTCCGTTATGGCTAACATCGTTGCGCTGCAGAGGCAACGAATCGACTCTGCTTGATTGTTCTTACCGACGTGATAGCTATTGTTACAACAGGCATGTTGGTGTAATTTGCAAGTCAAACGGCAGTGAATGTAAGTTTTCTTCTTTTTTTTTTGATGTTTTAGAAAAATATTTGATAAGACGGCAAAAAGTTATTCTTACTTAAATTAGAATGTATCGGGATTAACACTGTTCAAAACTGTGTTTGTTTGTGTATATTTACTTGAATATGAGTTTTTACTTGTAATTCTACAAAATGATTTTAAGAGAAGGGAGAAGGGGGTAACTAATTAGAAGAATTAAACAAGGACGCTCATTATATGAGCACATCGTTGTTCATCATGATCGTACATACTCGTTTGAAATGCTTCTAATTTTCCTTTTTGGCAAGCTATTTTGCAAGGTTTCAACTAGCGTTTGAGAAGGAAAAAAATGTTTTTTTAGATACCTTAAATTCGGTTCAATGGCTGCTACTTTTGTTCTGAAGACTTGACTAACCATAGGAAAATGACCCAAGACATCAGAAGAAAAAAAAGAAACCATTCGTATTTTTCCAATGGTTTTCTTTGTTGTTGCTTCCATCAAATATTTAAATTCAAATTCTTATTGGTGTCTTAGCCCACTGTCACTGGCATCTTTGAATCCACTCTACAGCTAGCTTTCGAATCGTTTTGTTTATTTACTTCATGATCATTAAAATGGTACCATATGAATTTTTTCTAATCAACAGTAGAAACATCTTTCCGTTTGGTCGGAGGACCAGTGCCGTTTGCAGGACGTCTGGAAATACGGTATGCAGGACTCTGGGGCACAGTTAATGACAGAAACTTTGATACCCGTGATGGACAAGTAATTTGTCGACATCTTGGATACACCGGTGTGGCCGGCGTGTTTAAAAATGCCCGATATGGGCTTGGAACTGGTCCGATCTGGTTGTCTAGCGTGCATTGTCTTGGAAACGAAACCTCGATCCATCAGTGTCCAAACCCTGGATGGCCAAGATTCCAAAATTTCCTCAGTCACAGGAATGACGTAAGTTTGGAGTGCAAGAGTGACAATGCATCTGTCGGTAAGTTTGGATAGCTTTAGAATCTAGCTACTTACCAAGCCCGGAGGGAATGGAATAAGGATGAAGGAGAGGGGGGGGGGGGGGGCAAAAAAAAAGTAAAAAGTTTGACCACA
>JAOBAT010119901.1:0-12500 GCA_026413305.1 Hydrozoanthus tunicans
ACAGAGTTGGTGAAATATATACAGTAGTTACAATAATATATGCAGAGTGAACAAAAAATGAACAAAAAGAAAAACTAAAGCTAATTAAACAAAGCGAGTTCGCGACTAGCCTTCAGCCCAAGATTTAAAGAGGGCTTCTGGCGCTTAAGATGGAAAGCTTCTTCATAGAAAAGAACATTCCAATTATTGTCCTGGTCTAGAACAATGGTGTTGTTTCTAACTAAGTTAGTGAAGTATGACAACAACTATTGTAAAAATTGCTATTCACTTTAAGACTTTATTCAGCAATGGAGTGTTCTTATAAATCGACGTTAAAGCTGCACTATAACTTTTCTAGCTGAGTTAGTGATATACTTGCAGTTTAATTTGACAATTACTTACAGAAAACTCAAACGCTCGAGTCCCTCCAATGCCTCCTCCTCAATCGATACGATATCATTTTTTTCAAGATTTCTATCAAAAAAAATATTTTAATGTCTAAATGTTTCCAGTAAAAAGCAACATTAGATTGCAGCAGCAACAACAACATTTTTTATTCTATTTAGAAATTAAACTTTTTTGTTTCGCTTTAAAATATTACAGAATATTCAGACACTCAGGCACAAGCCAACAACTTTTAAGCTAAAAAATGCGCTAGAACCATTACATATAAATAACTTCAATTCACTCCTTCGACGAGATTCTAGACAGTATTACAAGAATTAGTAGTAGTAGTAGTAGTAGTAGTAGTAGTAGTAGTAGTAGTAGTAATTAGAATTCTTTTATACAGCTCCAATTTGAAGTTTTTGAATAGCAAAATACTTTTTCATAAAAAGAAGAACTACATTGCAAGAACAAAAAATAATAACAGAGGTTTTGGTGGATACGAAAACAAGTAATTAGTATGATTTAATAACTCTTTACTTAATAGCATTCTAAGTTTTCGCACCTTAAAATCTAATATTGAATATATACGAGATTTGTTTTGGCTTTCCGAATTTAGAATATAAATTTTCTTTAGTTGCAGATCTAGTTTGATATTTATGTGTATCGCTAATTGATATGAAAAAGGTTTTGAAGACAGTGAGCTAGTAGGTTATTGTGATACTTAAAAATGAATGTAGTTATACATACATAAATACTCTACTAGTTACATAAATTGTTAAAATTTGATTGACGAAAATAAATGTTGAGGGGAAACTCTAGGAAACCTGGCAAAACATGTGCTGTTTTTCCCTATTTCCGAGGGGAAACTCAGGAACGAGTTAGACAATTAACAAAAGAACATATATTATATGAAGAAAACTACTTTTTTGTAATTAATTTTTCTGATATGTCTTCGAGAGTTCAACATTCACTAGAATATGATCATAGTTAATCTGCATGTAAACAATTTAAAACTTCTAATATGCGCAGTAAAGATGCGCATATGCAAAGATTAAGCCTTTTATTAAACTGTTTTGTTTTTGTAACTGTTTCTTTTTTCCCTTATCAACTTATGATACAGGAGAAAACGATTTCTTTATTATCCCTAGAACGCATGAAGAAAAAAGTTACACGAAGGCGTGAGGGGGCTCCTTCTCCGGTCTAAATCAAAGTATGCAACCAATTGCCCTGAAACTTGGCAAATGTAATATGTCTTACGTGAAATTCCAACTAAGATTTAGTCACGTGGCGCTTAATTAGTTTCCGTGGCAACCATAGGACAGAAACACCATTACCCTCATGCCTTCTAGGGTTAAGCAATCTTTAAAACCCAGTTTACTTTTGTATTAAAGTTTTTAATTTAAAGTTTACCTGTAACCAAATATATATAAACGTGTTTTGTGCAAGATGCAAAAAGATGTACAAAGAACTAGCGTACGGATAAAAAGGTTAAAATTCTTTGTTGCATGTAGCTCAAGATTCTGTCGGCGGCGCAGTGGCCGAGCGGTTAGCGTGTTCGACTCGTAATCCTAGGGTCGCGAGTTCGAGTCCCGGTCAGACCACTGTGTTGTGTCCTTGAGCAAGACACTTTTTATTACCTGACTTTGTTCCAGGCGACTCAGCTGTACAAATAAGTACCAGTGCTGCTCGGGACTAACCTGCGATGGATTAGTGTCCTGTCCAGGGGGAGTCAAAGACTCTCATCCGCTTAGCACTGCAGAAACCGGAGATGAGCGCCGGCCCCGCCCTATGGGCCACTTAGGCTCGGCTAATGTGCCAGCGATTTCTACTTTTGCTGGAAGAAGCAAAGTAAGTGTGTTACTTACAATTTTTGAAGCCTTTTCAGTCCTTCAAAATCGCCTTCACGTAACGACTTGAGGGCATTGTTTCTCAAATCCCTGGAATTTTTCCAAAAAGTTATTTATCAGCAAGTCGAAATAATTGTAAAGGTATAACGCATACACAACAAGGTTACTTGCTTGAACTTGTTTCTGATAGGCTGAGAGCACTGGGTTTTTTTTGCAATCCAATGCAATGCAACAAAAAAGCTGTATATATGCAATTTACTCAAATAACTATAGCTGTTAATTATTGGTTAACTGGTAAAAATCAATAGAAGTCGATAAGGACCAATTCATTTCTTGTTTTGTTACTAAAGTATTCAATATCAGTCACTCACTAAGCTTGTTCAATTTTTAATTCTCTGTATTGAATTTGAGGTCATAAGTATGTGTTTTAAATTTACGAACTTTTAACTATAAGGCGCTCATGCGCAGTACGTATATCCGTATTTAGTAAAATCATACTAGTAGTTTATCATGAATACTGCATTCTGATTGGCTACGCTACTCACAGGCTATAAGTGATAGCCTACCAGTAGCGATTGCGCGTGATCATATTTGTCTTAAACATTAAAAAATTAATTTTAGAGCTTAAAAAAGATTTTTTACTTCTGATTTTTGACCAACTAGTATCATTTTACTAAAACAATTATCCCTCTCGCCCTAATGGGCTTGTAGCCAAATAGCCCTCTCGGGCTGCGGCCTCATGGGCTATTGACTTCTAGCCCATTCGGGCTCGAGGGATAATTGTTAGATATTTTGGCGGGCCACAAGCCTTACAAAAGTTGTTGTTTCTGAGATATGAATCGAAATTGTTTTTGCCTTTGCCCTGTAATTCATAATGATTTGCAGTTTTTATTTACCATCATTTTATCTAGGCGATAGGATTCGGCCGGTCATGTTTGTAAGACAAAATCGACACCCAGCCAATTATATCTGGCTGTGGAGCTGTGCTCCGAGGTCATGCATGGGCCGTATAGCGGCAGCAATATGAGCCTTAACATGCTTTCGGTCCGACCTCGTTGAGCTGCATCCTTCGCAATTCAGTCCATGACTACAAGTAAGGGCGATTAGCTCGCTAGATATTTTTATTATTATTATTATTATTATTATTATTATTACTATCATCATCATTATTATAATTATTATTATTATTATTGTTATTATTATCATTATTATTATTATTGTTATTATTATTATTATTATTATTATTATTATTATTATTATTGTATTATTATAAGACCTGTGGCCCGCTAAAACAGTGGAATACACGCACTGCGCATGCACGAGTGTGAAAATGCCTAATTCTGGAAAAAAAAAAAAAAAACTACATACAAGTGCTGTAGTAACGGAAGTCCCGTGAATGCCCCGTGGTGAAAGGTTGCCAGTTTGTTGCGATATAAATACCTGGGACAAAAAAATTGATTGGTTAGAAGAAAATAAAACATGATGCAATGGTAATTGTGTCTAAGAGTTTAAAGTTTGGGATAGATGATGGAAGAAGGGACTGTATGAAGAGTGGGTGGATGGATGGATGGATGGATGGATGGATGGATTTGAAGAGTGGATGGGTGGATGAATGGATTGAGCGGTTTGACAAACGAATGGATGGAAGGAGTTAGTGATTGGAGTAATTGTGTGGAGAGATCGATGGAAGTCTAATATACTTACAGAGTCTTCAGTGATTTCAAACCTTCAAAAGCGTCTTTATAGATTGTTGATATTTGGTTTTCTGCCAAATTTCTGTTGGAGGACAAATAGTTTCAAGGTGTTTGTAATAAAAATTTCATGATTTGCAACAAGTCTTGTTACAACTACTAAATGAGATATTTTAACTACTACCCCTGTGAATTTAGGACAGCGCAGGTACTGCAGGCCAAACTTTTTGCACAAATTTTTTTTCGCATTTTAAGGACTTTTAGTTCATTAGGACTAATTTTACTCGCCTTTCTCGCACTAGAAAAGTCAATACAGTAAGTATGCAAACGATATGACCGAGTTGAGTGACTTGAGTTACAAATGTTTGCCGCCATCTCGGATTTTTAATAAATAAATAAAAATGCAAAAAAAAAGCAAAGTGTTCTTGGTCAGCGGACTGTTTAGTGGCTCCCAGGTCCTTTTGAACGACCCACGGTAAAAAGCTTTAAACGACCGGGAAAAATAAAACAAAGCCTAGCAGAGGATGTATATATACGTCCTTGGTAGCTGAGGCTTGCATTTTAGGGCGTATATATACGTCCTTGGAATTCAAAGGCTACTGACTTAGGTAGTTGTATTGGCACTCTTTTTCTTTTCTTTCTAAATTCAAGGCTGTAAAAGAACATGAAAATCATGAGCAAGTTTCAAATGGTACCCATAAATGGAAATGACTCTAGATAATTATGTTGCATACAAAGCGCTTTTCCAGCAGGAAAAGCGCTTGCAGTTTACTTACAGTTGATAAAGCTTAGAAAACGATCGAAATCCTCCAGGCCTCAGGGTCGATATTTTGTTCCGCACCAGGGTCCTTTTTTAGAGAAAACACAGAAATGCAGAAAACCAAATAAACAAATGGAATAACTGAGTTAACTCTAAATAACATGAAAATCACACAACACAAATTTATAAAAAAGCGTAAAGAAAGAGGAAAGGACAACTTAAGTGAATTGTGGGATCTATTATACCACACTCTCATTTTATAAGGACCATGCATGAAAATGAAAATCATCAAAAATTGTTCAAGCTCGTGCTGAGGCTGAGAAAAGACATGAAGAACATTTTTTTATGATGATAACCTGTTGCAGATAATTCATAGGGTGTTGTTAAAAATTTTCTCTTCGGTGGGCTACTTGACTAAAGTTTGCAGATAACAATTTTTTATTTACCAAATCGCAGTTCTTGAAGGTATGTCGCTTGAGACAAACTTGCAAGAAAGTCAGTACCAACTACTGCTACTATACTACCAGATGTAATACATACATTGAACGTGTTTAAGAACATTTAAAATACCTAAGAATATTTAGCCTAAGTCGAAAAACTCGACGTTCTTATAAAAAGAGTGTGTGTTTTGTTCATAACAGGTCTTCATGCACACAGCTAGGGTTCACGTGTATACAGACATAGTTGAGCTTGACATTCATAAATAAATCTTTAATTTTCTATCGAGGACTTGCCAAAACATCACTCAAGAAAAGTTACAGTTAAACTATTAGTCGCGATTATACAGCAAATATAGGGAAATTACTAAAATGTAAAGTAGGGGGGCGCTTAGATATTGCTGGATTTTCAAAACTAATCAACAAATTTTTTGAATAATAGAGAGGTACTAGGTATTTCTGAAAGATGGCGTCTTTTTTGCAACAGCTCTCAGCGACTGTGAAGCTTCCATCCATTATTCTCGTAGCTTAGTGCTCGCGCGTAAAAACTATTTGAGTTTGGAATTCCCCAAGTACTTAACAACTTACAGCAAAATGAGGTTGAAATGTATTGGCACGTTTGTTGCATCGGGTAAAACCGCTATTTCGTTGTCATCTAATAACCTGTTAAAAAATAAAATACAATGATTAAAAAAGTTTAAAATGCCATGGTCTATACTTATCTCAGTTAGTTTACACAAATTCGTAGCAATAAAGTTAAAATTACACAACTTGAAGAAAAAACTAGCGGCAAAATCAAACGTTTGCGTTAGTGCCAAAACTGTAAAGCTTATCAAAGGTCAAAACTAATAAGTTTCATTAAACTATTATCTACGCGTTATTGTCAAACAAATGTTTATTTTCGGACGGATTGAATCCGATTGGTCCATTTCAGCTGAGATCTTAACTGACGCAAGCCATTTCTTTTACAATACTTGTTGCGATATTCAGACCACAATTCAACTCGACTTTCAAATCAAAAAGTTTGATGAAAAACTCCGCCCACGCTAGGCAAGTGACAACTAACAAATCCATCAATATGTCATGACGTATTTCAACGTAACCTGAACGAAATGGGGAATTCAATCGGCTACACCTGTGGGTCTGATTTGTTCGCACGCGCGGAAAAGAATAGGAGAAGGTCGAGCGAGGAAGTCCCAAAAGACTTCCTGTTAAAGAGATGCTGCGACGAACTTGATTATCCCGTCAATCTGAAAGAATTCAAAATTGAGTTTGTAAAAGTATGATCGGATTTTCAAAATTTCAAACTATATGCATTGGCGACAAGATGATCACAACGCATCGAATTTCTCCCCTATTCTATTGCGTTACGTGCATCTATTGTCACGCAGAAACAAAATCGTTGAGTGTCAGATTTTTTCGTTCTAGCATGACAGTGAAGTGTTGACACCCACAAGCTGTCAAAAGTGAAGTTTGCCAGAGCTTTCGGCACACGTCAAATCGTGTCTTTTTTATTCAGCCAGATAAAAAGCATTGCCCGGTCAAAGGAAGATACTCCTACTTACGGAGACTTGATACTTATCCAAAAAATCTTGCAGTACTGATCGGGTTTTTGACAATGTGTAATGTTTTGATGTATTTTACTGCATTGTTGTCAAAATTTTGAGTAATTTTTTAATTTTTCCGTTTCGGCATTTCATACTGAGTCTGACAGAGGCATGGCGGAAGTTGGTCAACGGTGGTTTTGGTTATGTGAGTCTCGCGGGATGTTTTGATTATTGTGTCTAGCTTTGTTTAGTTGCTGGGCCATTTTAGGTGGCGATAACATTTGTCAGTTGGTGAATCAGGTTTGTTAACTTAACAGTGCCGCTAAAATAACGGGAAGTTGCATTTGTTTTTTCAGTATTGTTTTCTTTCAAGATTTTCTCTTAAAGTCGTCTATCTCATCAAACCACCGCTTTCACGAGTCTTTTGACGTACACCTTGTGTTTAGACCCATGCCTTGCTCTCCTGCATAGAATCCACACAATTTATTAAGCGTATTTTACTGCTAGGGACGAATCAAGATTTCAGCAGAAATCTCATTAATATCTAAATCAGAGTCATACGTTTTCAACATACCCAGTTGCCGTCTCAGTAGTTTTTTTTCTAATACTCACCGATATCGATTGTTTGTTTCAGTAGTACATGCAGAGCAATCAGGGATGCGACAGAATTTTCAAACCAGTCAAGAGTTTTGGTTTGCAAACCAAATATAAGTTGACTCAAATGACCATCTCTTGTAACTACAACATTAAAGAATGGTGTTGTCGCAAATGATTACGGGCCTGGATATGTTCTTAGTTAGGCCAGTTATGGGGGAGTTGTCGAATTTTTACATCTTGACGGTTTCTGGACCGTATAGAAAGAAAAAAACGTAAATCAGTAGTTTTCACTTTTTCGGCATGTTAATACTTATTAAGAGTTGACTTCTTGCAGTTGTCCCGCCTCCTCTCTTACTATTCAGCAAAATCATATATTCAAAAGTTTAATACTGATACTAATGTGATTTATTTAAAGCCAGAATGGTTCTACACTGATTCCTCTCAATCGTCTCACTGCCGTTCCTAAAACTCTAGTTCGAACCAGTTGTTTCAAAATCTTGGTAAAATATAATTACAATTTGGTAAAATTTCCGTACTCACCAATATTTCATTATGCATACAGTATTAAAGACTGCCAAAGTTTGCAATTTCATGCAGTACTCCTCATTTTCATTTCAGGAACTAACAGATATAATCCTTACCCCAACCCTAGACATTACTCCTAACCCTAATCTACAGTGGTTTCAAGGATTTTTGTTTGCTCGTAAAGCGAGGTAGTTATTTCTAATATTTTAGTCTCAAGATCAGTAAATTAAGTATGGGCGCGTAAGGAAATTTAGCAATTAAACAATTTTCTACTTAGCATGATCATGACTAGTTAGGGTTAAGGAAGCTAAGTATATTCAGTTAGAAAAGCTTTTAACAAACAAGTTAAATGTACATGAAACCTTAAACTTGTTTTGTAATACCCCATGAAGATCATCATGCTTACAAACTATATATCATCCAGTCGACATCACTCGCATTACACTGAAAATGGCATTTACAAGCGCCAAAGCATGTCTATAAAACAAAGACTGCCATTTTAGTACTGAACTCATGCTACTGAGAGCCTTTAGTTATGATATCCGTTCACATTTGTAAATTGTGTGGGTTCCTTTCATACTTACGCTCGTGATACCCATGAAGGGAAAACTGGAAAAGATCTCAAGCCCTGTGCTCGACAATTCATCTCGGTTGCATTCACTGAGAGCTGGGTACAATTAGTTGCCTGAACATCAGAATTGATCACGGCAAGGAGGACAAGAAAGAACATTTTGTAATGGACGTATAAACCGCTTCTGAACAAAGCGAACTTCATTTCACGGCTGTTTAATTCCATACTAAGGCCTTGCATTCATCATGTTACAGCGCCTGTGCCTGAACAGAGTTGCGCACGCGCATGCAATGTTTTTGATAAATAAAGTATGTTGTTTTAAAAAATTTTGACATTTCCTCTGTATTTTCTTTCGTTTTCTTGGTTCGTGCGACTCCAATTTGAAACTCTGTAACTTTTACATACTTTTAATAAAAATTTTATAAAACGTCACCGAATTTTCGGGCTTTCCCCCAAAATGTTTTAGGCTGTGATTTTTAAAATTGGAGCCAAATATTTGTGGGTTGCCATGATAACAAGATTTTGATTGTCAGTTTTTCAATTTTTTGCTATTTTCGTGGATTTTATATTAATTCTATTGTAGGCCCCATTTTCTTTCTATTGGCAAGTAAATCGCACAATGATCGCATTTTTTCTGTCGATGTCAAATATGACGTTGTCAATGTACTTTTTTTACCCGAGTTGTTTTCCAATAATGTTGATTTGAGGCCGAATTTTGCAGTGTTTATAACATTTTTTACTACAAAGAACATTGAAACTTGAAGCTCTGAAGTCAAAATAACGTAAAAATTAGATTTCTAAAAGCTACAATAGTACTATGTTACTTTAAGCCGCTGACAACACTTTTGATCTCTTCATTTAAGATCAAACCGTTAAAAAAGAAAGACAGCGTTGTCAAAGCTGACTTTATTACTGTTGTAGTTTCTTCGTTTTGCGCTTACATACATTAAAATCAATAATTTCAATGCCTCAATTAAAAAAAACAGGAAAAGCAAAACAAGTGAAAATTGGTGATTTTGTTATGTTGTGATTTCATTATGACGTCATACAATCAAAATAATCACGTTAATCGAGTTAGCTAGACAAGTTCTATCTAACTACTGAGTTTAATGGCAATACCATTTATCGATAAAGTTACTCAAAATTCCGAGTCACAGGAAATCCGAAAAAAAATAAACAGTCTGATTGGGGTCTGAATAGGGTTTGTAGACGACTCATCCAGGTTTATCTTGCAATTGTGCACTGCACGTTATACCAGTGTGGCCGCGCGGCGCTTATCCCCAGTTTCCGTGGTGTTAGTGGGTGAGAGTCTTGACTCCCTCTAGACTGCATGGATAATAATTCATCGTAGTTTTCATTATTACTCATTACTTTTATTATTATCTTCACCATTCTCGTTACTATCACACCAAAATCAATAAAAAATGCGAGACTTTTTATAAGTTTAACCAGCATCACATATTTTCTTTTCGCCTTTTATTTTGTTATATGTTTGTTAAGTTCGGCCATAAAGAAAATTGGGCCATGCGAGATCAAAATCTCGTGAAATAATGTAGAACAAAGAACGAAAGCCAGTTTTTCATGGCTAGAAAAATATAACTTTAAACAATAGTTTCTGGTCTCGTTTTGATATACTTTAGTATTTTAGGCTCGTTCAATACACGATCGTATAGCCCACGAATCAGGGGATACTTGTCGAGGCATTGTGGAATCTCTGTCTTTCCAGCGACGGCGTAACTGTTCAGCAACGCGAAGAAATCGATGTCTGCGTATGTCATCTGTCATAAAAACAAAACAAACTGAGAAATAAGGGGGTCTTGACAGAAGGTGTTACTGCACTCTGCAATTCAGCGGTCTCCTTATCTTAATGTTTCTGTACATGTCAGTGGCTAAAAAGAAACGTATGTACTAACAACAACAACTTTATTTTCCAACTTCTCTGAGCATTACAAATATTATAAGGGCAATATATCTTAAAAACTTAAGGGGCATTAGCACCCCGAAATAACTTAAAAGCTAAAAATACCAGGGGCTAAATTACCAGATGCAAATTAAATTACTAGGCCGGGATGGGTTCAAACACACAGCACCACACACACACAAACGCACACAAAACATACTCTACCAGATATTATCTATTTTAATGAAATATTAACAGTATAGTATATAATAAGTAGTTCAAAATAATTTAGGTTTTTTAACATAGTATTGATAATATGTGTACATAAATAGTAACTCGAACTAAGTAGATCCTTTACTAGAAAAGCAAGAAAACCATTATCAAATATTTTCAATAAAAAAACTATGTAGAGAATAACACGGGTACATATCAACATTTTGCCAGGAGAATGCTAGTAGGTACTAAAGATTTCAGTTTTTAGTTTTTGTTTGAACTGATGAAATGAAGAAGATAACTTAATTTGATGTTCGAGCATGTTCCATATTTTTGGGCCTTGATATCTAATATTAAAGAGTCCATAATTGGTCCTTGCTTTAGGAAAGTAATAAGACTTTTTTACTGCTGATCGTGTATTATGGATAGTTTGGACTGGAATGAAGTAGGAATCAAAAACTGATGGTAATAGCTTATTGTGAAATTTGAACATAAATATTGAAATATGATATATAATAAGATATGTTAGTTTAATTATATTCAATTTCTTAAATAGAGGACTTGAGTGCTCATCAAGCTTTGAGAATGTCATAATACGTACTGCCTTTTTCTGGAACACAGTAAGAGATTGAATGGTTGTTGGGTAAGTATTTCCCCATGTAATTATACCATATATTAAGAATGGATATATGAAAGCTTAATATAGTTCTATAAGAATTGACAAATCAACATAATACCGAAGTTTTGCTAAGATACCAATACTTCTTTTGATCTTTTTTGATATGTAACTGATTTGAGGTTTCCAACTAATATTTGAATCAATCATAATGCCTAGATATTTAATACAATTTTCTTTCTTCCAGGTAGTACCATTAATGAATAATTTAACATGATGTGTTATTTTTCTTTGAGGAGGATGGAATAGAACAAAATTTGATTTATGTATATTTAAGAAAGCTTATTTGCACATAACCAAGTATATATATAATAACTAGTTTATTATTTATGTCAGATTCTATTGCTGGAAGGCTCTTATGTCTATAGAATAAATTTGCATCATCTGCAAATAAGTGAAAGTCAAAGAGATCGATCAGAGCATTGGTGGAAATCATTAATAGACATAGTAGAAAAAGGACTGGTCCAAGGACTGATCCTTGAGGAATACCACAGGATATTGTTGCAGGACTTGAGGTTATATTATTTACTGTCACTGTTTGCTGGCGGCTACTAAGATAAGAAGTAAACCAATTTTTAGCCTTTCCTCTGATACCATAACATTCAAGTTTCTTGATCAAAATTGTATGGTCTACTGTATCAAAGGCTTTGCTTAATCTAAAAATATTCCACATGAAAAATCTCTATTATCAATTGCCCTTTGGATTTTACCAATTATACTAAGGACAGCATGATCTGTTGAGTGTTTAGTGCGAAAGCCAAATTGTTTGTCAAAAATTATATTCCCTTCTCGAGGAATTCCAGCAATCTGCAGCAAATTATTTTTCCTAACAACTTATTGAAAATTAAAAGAAGGTATTTTGGACGGTAGTTAAAAAGATAAAATTGGGAAACCTTTTTATACGCCTCTGCTTGGAACGATACCAGTTGAAAAGGAAGCTTTAAATAAAGTTTGCAAGGGTTTAGTATTAACTACACTGATAATTTTTAATACAGAAGCTGGAACACTATATGGACCACTTGCTTTGCCACCTTTTAAGCTAGAAATTTCTGTTTCAATTTCAGTAGCAGTAGTAGGGAAAATATAAAAGCTGTTTAAAAGTGGTGATTTTACGTAATCTAATGGGTTTTTTTGCACACTTGGTATTGCTTTAGCCAAGTTTGTTCCTACATTGGCAAAGTAGTTATCAAAAGCACCAGCAATAGCCTCTGGATCAGTAATTTCAGTATTATTTTTTACAATTTTAATAGTTTTTTTTGCTAGTTTCAGGTTTGAAATGAGCTATTTGTTTTATTCCATTCCATACTCTTTTACTGTTGTTAACATTTACTAAAAAATATTCATTGTAGTATTTTCTTTTACTTACTTTC
>JAOBAT010119912.1:0-13585 GCA_026413305.1 Hydrozoanthus tunicans
TAGCTATAAGGACACTTGCCATTTTCGAGTAGCAACTAGATATAGGGAGACTTGCCGTTCCCGACTAGCAACTAGCCTGACTTGGGCTCGAGTTCAACTCAGGTCAAAAATATAGTTTTTTAGGACGAGTGGTAAAATACGTGCAAATATAGTGCACTGAAAGCTTGTGAGGTTACGCGCTCTACGTTAAAAATTAGCCATCCACCCTCTATCACATCCCACCACACTGACACACAGCCTCTCCGTCTCTTACTTTTAACCTTGCAGATGAATGGCATTTGATGGAGACAGTTATCCGTGTACCACCGCCCCCAGTCGGGGTAAGTCGTCGTTGACACGCAATCGACGTCTACTCTTCCTTGAGTCGGCTGGCCTCTTGCCCAGCGGCTGTAGTTAAAGGGTGAACCATCAACCCAACGGAAGTGGCCCTCGTTTTCAAAGTCACTTGCTCCGATCCACAGTTTTCTAAAGCCGTAAGTGCGGCGAAGTGCCCGGATGTGCTTGATGACCACCTGGTTTTCTCTTGTCCCTGAGACACTCAGAAGATGACCGCTCTCCACTTCATAGCAGTACATTTCCGCCTCTGTCCAGGGGAGCCAATCTTGCTGTATTATGATAAACTTGTAAAGGTAGTAGCCATAGTCGAACTCTACAAGAAAAGTAAATGCATCTTATTAATCTAACACTTAATTTGAGTTGGCAAAAACATCACTGACTCAGGTAGAGTCTAAACTCACAACCGGCTGGGGGTTACTAGGGACCTTAAAGCAACGAGGTCAACAATATTGACGCCACAGCCAACCAGGAATGCTTTTCTTGCTTGTCTGTTTCGATCATGTATGACTAGTTTGATTTCTCTTATGTCCGAGTTACCCACTGTGAAAAGAAAAAGACGTATGGTATGTCTCCCTATAATCTTTTTCTTACAATGAATAGGTTTACAAAATTTTCTGTAGGTCCGGCCGACTCTCGTACTCGCAAAATTTCAAAAACTGAGCTTTTCACGTTGTATTTTTCAAGACGACGACGTGCTGTAGACCAGCACAATGCATTCCAACGTGCAGCTATTGTATTCACTATTGTTTTCTGCCATCGTCATCGACGTTTTTGTCCTCGTTGTTAAAGTTTCTAATATATACGTCCGCCGTCAACTGGGAGGAGTGTCAGGACTATAAATGTAATCATCCGTGTGAACAATATGCCTAGTGTTAGACACACTTGTAAACCCCGAAGGATGATTGAGATATTCAACTATTAATGCATATGTACATTGAAAACTTATGTAGCAACGTGCTTTTGGCTTTCTTTATTTCTCAATAAAGCTTTTCACAGTTGGGGGAAACCAGACAGCCCGGCTTTGGTTGAAACTGGAAATAAAGCAAGTACATATATATAGAAAAGTCAATACGTTTAGCAACGTGACACTTGTTTTTCAAAATGATGACGTCAGGGTTTTCCTCGTGTTGGCTAGGATTGAGGAGTCTTTTTAAAAGAAAACCGTATTCTGACTGTCATAGCTTCAAGTTCCTCTACCAATCATACTCAGAAAGTTACTAGTGGCTCGGTTTAACACTTTTCAAACTAATGTAATTTCGCCCCGTAAGTAAGCGTACTATCCAGAATCCAACTTTTTGCAACTCTGGTGTCCAACATCCAGAGCGTCAGAACGATCGGGATCAAGCATCTAGAAACAAACTTCGTCTAGCATCCACGGAATCTACGATTCATGCAACCCTTATCCAGAGAGTAGGGATCTATCATCCACTGGCAAGGCACTCAGCATCCGGAAACAAGCTGCGTCTAGCATCCACAGAATCTACGATTTATGCAACCCTTATCCAAAGAGTAGGGATCTATCATCCACTGGCAAGGCATTCAGAATCCAGAAACAAGCTGCGTCTAGCATCCACGGAATCTACGATTTATGCAACCTTAATCCAGAGAGTAGGGATCTATCATCCACTGGCAAGACATTCAGCATCCGGAAACAAGCTGCGTCTAGCATCCACGGAATCTACGATTTATGCAACCTTAATCCAGAGAGTAGGGATCTATCATCCACTGGCAAGACATTCAGCATCCGGAAACAAGCTGCGTCTAGCATCCACAGCCGGTCTCTACGCTCGAAGCATCCGTAACCCAGAGGTTAGGAATCCGTTATTCACTATATATAAGGCTCTGGATGCGCTTGCATAGGCTATGTAATTCTATTAATTTTTTGTCCCTAATCAACTGTGCTCGACGATTCACAGTACATATGCGCAATCAATCAACTTAGACTGTTATTTAATCTGCTTCAGAAGACTAGCTTTCAAGTTGAGCTTTTTATGTTCGGCAGCGCTATATTGTATAGAGATAAACTCAAAGTAAAAGGTTTAAATAAGCAAGTCTTTTGGTCTTATAAATTAAATCATATTTTAGAAATTTTGTTATATAAGTTATAATTTCAAAAGAAAAGGTAACGTATGAACTGGTCGTAGGAGTTAATATTTTAAATCATTTAAAATCAAGAAGTTTTCTAGAATGAAAACTAGATAGTATTAAATACTATCCAGAGATTAGAAACTCACCATAACCAAAACGTTTCCGCCCAACAATTCTTGATGGCAACCCTAAAATGAAGTAAAGTAAAGTATTTATCTGATACATCATGAGCTGGAATAGTCTGAGATAAATAAAACGTTTTATAGGTACAACATTGAATAATCCGCTGTTAGTTTGCCGTATATAGAGTAAGTTAACGTGAAACAAACAGAAAGACAGACAAACAAACAAAGCAGTGGGCAGCTATTGATGTTGAGACTATGTGTAGAAAACTTTGGGCAAAAAGTGATCCACTTACCTTCACTTTTGCAAACGTATCCCATGGAATTGTAGCAATCCACATCCGTTAGTTGAGCCCCGTCCGTTGATGATACCATTGAAACACACGCTTCATGGATCATTTTGCCACTACGGGGATGACCAGGGGCCCAAAGGGCCATTGTATTTTTGAATTGTTTTCCATCAATCCATGCATACCTGCCAAAGTGCCCCTCGTCTGTACCTCCAAGCCACAGTCTATGTGTCTCGTCATTCTTGGCCAGTTGCCTGACTTTTCTGTTAAGCCATTCGAGTTCTTCAGGACTTGAAATGCTAGTTAACTGCCCATCTTCTTTCTCTTTACATATCTGTTTCGCTTCTGACCACGTACGGATGTCTTCGCGTCCCAACACGATCTTGTACGTGTAGTCGTTTCGCTCAAATACTGGGCAACAGAATGAAATGTTTCTCGTTATCTGAGAGGGTTTGCGTTTAGAAAACATTCTTATGTAATCTATGTTTAAAACGAGAGAGGAATGAGTTAAGGTCATAACTAAACGTTTTTTTAAACGTGACTTTTAAAAGCACATAATTGCAACATTCTTTAAGGCCCTTAAAAAGGCGTGTGCATGCCAGATGACTTTCACCTTTAGTTGTCACTCATCAACGTCCGAAGAAACATGGCACACAACAAGTGGACTATTTTATATATGTGTAAATTGCTTCATGTAACATATGAACAGGATATCTAGTTACTTCAGAATTAAAGGTTTTTGTTAACTTTTGTTTCAAAGGATAGAAATTATAACAAAACTAGCACAGCAGTGGTAAAAGGAAATTGACGAACGCCTCACGTGGAACAATTGCTTGCAAAAACTTTGCTAGAATTTAACTGTGTTAAGACTGGAGCTATTTTGGGCATTTTCAGACAACCTCCAAAAAACCAGCACCAATACAATTTACGATCCGGTCAGTCTCACACCCCGTCCGTCGGAAAAACGGGTAGAATGAACAGAGTTATCGCAGTTAACCGTCAGTTCTTATAAACCGTGTCGGTTAGTTTTCTTCTTGCCTTTTCTAGTTATGTGTGAACACCCTGTTCTTCAGTTTTAGGAAACTGCAATAGGGGCAATAAAACGATTGGTTGGTTGATTTATTGACTGATTGATTGAACTGTCAAATACGCGAATTTTCGACGAAATACGCTTTTCGCTAACTTGCTAAAGTTTTATTTTAAATATAGGAGGTGTGAAAAGTTCGCCGAAAAGGGAAACATTTCTAAAAAGTTTCTTACAAAAACAAAGACGCAACGGAATGAACTTTACTTGCGTTTCTTTTTTATCACTATTGTATTTAAGAAATTGATCCGAATATTTAGCCTTATGAAATTGACGAGATTTTGAGACCAAGCCGTTTCTAGTTTTCCAACACTTCCGTTTTTAAGAGACTATTCGCTACCTCTTATTTTAAGAAACACGATTTAATCTTGCATTCTCGTCTGGTTGCTATTTTGCCAGTGTTGATTAATTATATATACTGGCTAGTGCATGATACAGCAAAACAAAGGCAGAAAAAGCGAAAAGAACATACAAGTCATCAGAATTAAGAAAAACCTTTTGTTATTAAAATTTTAAAACCCTATAAACACCACAAACATACTTACTGTTGTAAAGACCTGCCCTCGCTTCTGCAGAGAACTGGTGAGTTGCCATGGAAGAAATAACGGCAAACAGGAAAATTAGAGTTCTCGCCATTGATAATTGTTGTTGATTGTTCTATGCAAGAACTTCAAATGTTTTGCAGGCAAGAGTGTCAAAAATGGCCCGAACGTCGTCCCTCAAAGCTAGAACTAACGTCGCTTTTCCTGTATTTATACATACTCTCTGATCCGCTAGCAGAGTGTCTACGTTTGTTATCGCATTATAAGGTAACCACAAAACAGTCAACTTTTAAAGATAAATAATTGCATGATGACAGAAAATTAACCTTTTAAAAAAAAACCTGAGATAACTTTAGTTTAGATTTTTTTCTACTCTGTAATTAAGAGTTTCAATTTACACGTATTTCATTTAAAGAGATGATTCTAGAATATTTATGACCGACTGTTTTTGTTTCGGCTGTCAATAAGTTCAAAGAAGCCGGGAGAGGGAACACTTTTTTTTACCATTTTTTGATAAATTGTTCAAAATTTACGCGTCTTGCGGTCGATGTAATCAGCAGCAGTTGCAAAGCCTTAAGTTTACAGCTGGTCCATAGTAAGGAAAGTTAAATTTCCTTGACGCATCATAGTGATTCATGATTAAGTCGAGGGCAAGATGTTTTTCTCATTTAACAAGAAAAAGAGAAGAAAAACAGGCACCATTGATGATCTTATGCAATGAGCTGTGGCTCACACTCTGTAGGTAAATTTTGTGTGTTTTATCAAAAAATCTCACTAACGTTTTATGAAAACAAGTACACTTGAATTGCGCTTGCAATTTGCATAATTGGCCCAGAACACTTTTACCACATTTTAGCAAATTTGCTTTGATTTGTGTGTGTTTTGATCGAAAGACCTGTTTAAAGAGATGCTTTTTCACAGAACTTGTTTAATGTATTTCTTTCTTAAGCACAGACAACTGGTAACCTGCTAGTGCAGTATCATCTCAATAATGACAGGAAACGAATGAAGGAAAGAAGCGGAAAAATCTGAAGAAAACGTAAAAGGGGAATATTCTTGACAAATCTAGTCTTCGATACTCAGTCTTTCAGCCCTTATTGCTGTTAAGATTCAGCAAGTTTCTCAAAAATCTAAAACAGTTTTTCATACACACGTAAATATACTAGCTTGCGCAAAACCTTTTTGTAGCCTGCAAGCTGGGGGCGGGGATATTGGTGGTGGTGGTGGGAGGACCATGATGGTGTTGACCATCTGTTTGAAAAAGTATTGTCATCCTCTATGTTTTGCTAAATTGATTTTGAAGTTCAAAAGTGTGAGTAATACCCAGGATTTTAAGTTCGTATGTTCCACGGACATACCCTGCATGAATGCGCATGCGCCGCTTCGGTATACTTAAACCTAGCAAAAAGACTTCCAAGTTATATTAGCTTTTTTGTTAATATGTGATTTTGTGGGCTCTTAAATATTCATTATATTATCATAATGATACTCCAGTCACGTTTCGTTTTAATGGCAAAAAAAAACAGAGTCAGGCGGGATTCCGAGGTGTTTGCTCTGTATGTCTTTTTTTAACCTTTTAATTTCTAATTTATGTGTAGTTTCCGAAAAGATCTATCATGATACAATATGAGCATCTCTTTAAGACTTGTGTTCTTCGAAGATGATCAAAACTTATTATTTTGAGACCTAAGAAAGGCCTTTTGATAAAACCTAAACGTGTTTTTTTATGAAAGGCAGCCAGTAGACACTCCTACGCATATGTGATAAGAGCCAAACATTTCCTCAAATAACTAAGCGGTTTCTGCCGCTGTCCCTACGGTAAAAAACCTGAGTGAAACGGAAAACTGTTTAATGATAATTCACCCCCAAGTTGCATTAGCGCGTCTCAAACTTAAGACAACTGGCCTCACCACAGTCTTGTTACTAAAAGCTCTACACCGCTAGACTGTACATTTTCTGACATTTTAACAATGCAAAAATATTATTTTGAATTCTAAAGGGAGAACTTGAAGCTTTTTTAAAACATTCTGTTTTCACGATTAATTCTTATTTATTCAATGTCACTTCCAAATGATTCGAAATTTCTGTAAAACTAAGAAGGTAGTATTTAGTCCAAGAGAAATGAAAGATGTTGGTATATTTCAAGCAAAAGTGTGTTAAAGTTGAGTTCTAAGCAAGCTTGCAGTTGTCGATTTTCCTTTGATGATTTCTTATTTAACTAAAAGACGCAATAGTTAGTGACACAAGTGTGGATTTGTGCCAGTAGAACCCCCCAAAAAGCCCCTTGCATGGGGGGTTGAATGCACAAATGGACAAACGAGCTGGCTAAATTGCAAAGATACACTATGCATTTCAAATTGAAGCATTCATTTTTGTTTTAAATATTTGTTTGTAAGGAAAAACAAAACCAAAAACAAATATTAAAGTTGTCTTTATTAGAATGCCAGAAAGTATTGGACACAAAACTGAAACTACCACAAGTTTATAAAGTAAACTAACCAGATTCACCTTGTTTGAGATTGTTCTTTTGTCGACCAGTTGCGCTAAAAACGACATTTCTCAATTTACTATTTACCGGCAGAAAAGATTTTGTGGGGTTTTACTGAGTTTTATTAAATTAATTATAGAGTAACTTAAAATTATGAGATATTGTACATATATGCATTTTCTCCATATTGTTTTCCAAAATTAATTTTTTAAATGTGGCTTTCTGATGCTTTCTGGGTATCATTACATCTACTTTCAGATTCATTTCAAAAGAAATGTCACAAATTAATGTCTTTTTTCCACAACTCCAAGCTCTGCAGAGTCGCTGTGTTTGTCTCAAATAGAGCTAATTTCATTCCAATAGGTTCAACTCTCTCTTTTTGTCCTGGTAGTTACTCAGCAGCTCCCGATCGGTGTCATGACTTTGACACGATGCACGAGTTGCTGGCTTTTCGTGTGTGCAAACATGCAGTGTAGTTTTAGACATTTAGCCCGGAGTGAGGGTCAATTCCTACAAAGAAACAACAGCAATGTCAGTATTGTGCTTTGAATAAAAACAAAACGAATGGTAAAAATAGCATTAGCCGCTGCATCCAAAAATTTCCTTAAAATAGAATGAAGAAGGAAAGTAAACAAACAATGTGGAACCTGAGGTATACGGAAAACTTTAATTAAGCTTCAAATAGCAAGAAGCCAAATTGAAATACGATGGGGCCCCGCAACCTACTGACTAGGTCTACACAAACGATGGGGCTTTTCTTTCAGGCGAAGTAATTAATTGTTGGAATGAAAACTGCTCCCTAGCAAAAGGTTTAAATTTTTACTATGATTGTTATCATTATCATATACAGTTATCGTTGATAAATTTAGGGATATATCGCCAAAGTCATTCTTAACAAATATTTTTAAATTGTCGTACTAAAATCTAGACTTTATAAAAACTTGAGAGGAAAATTTGAATGTTTGCTTATTCATATTATACTGTTTTGCTACTTTTTGTTTCAGGCCTTTCTCGTTCTTACCAAAGTTAATACCTGCCCGTTCGTACGAGTTCTAGATTTCTTCAATCTTATAACGCTGAAAAATTTCCCAGTTCTGAATTTACCGCAGCGAGAAAGATGGAGGGCTGCTTATTTACCAACAATTCCAAGCGCATAGCCATTTAAAATCATTTAGAGAGAATCTGTAAACTTCACATTTGACAAACACAGTATTGTTAGTACAAATAAGAGTTTCACCAATTGCCACCTTCTTCGAGCCTCTTATAGCAGTGTTAGGTCCGTAAGGCAATGTTTTAAACTGAGATACAGCCGCCATGTTTTTCGGTACGTTCAAAGGCAAAATATCATCTAGAGTAAACGGAAAGCTTACAAGATAAATAGATAGATAGCAACGTTATTGAAAGAAAAAAGCCGTCTAGCTGGGAAGAAAATTCCCTTGCTCATATGGGGACATTAAAGAAGAATAGAAAATAATGGATAAGTAGATACTAATCATAAATAGAGAAAGAGAAAATTCAGAAAAAAACGTCTAGCTGGGGAGAAAATTATCCTGCTGATATGGGGACATTAAAGAAAAATAGAAAATAATGGATAAGTAGATACTAATTATAAATACTAAAATATTAAAAACTAAAAAAAAACTATTTACAATAAAATCTAAAATATATATTTACAGTAAAATCTCAAATATAATTATTCAACAGTAGAAATTCTACTTTAAAAGGAGCGCAACTCAAGGAAAATTAATTATGCGAAGTTTTTTAACCCTATTGTCCTGCTCTTGAGTTGTTAAGAGACCTGAAAATCGCTCACCCTCACACAGTTTATCCCTTATCTCCGTTACCCGTCTCGTTAGTCCTCGGAACGAACTAACACCAATTACGTCTTCCTCGCTGGAGGCAATGGCGATAAGTTCATCTTTGTTTACTTGTTTGCCAACCCCAACAGCTACCACATACACACCAGTGTTTTTTAATAGCTCAGCTTCCTCTCTGACCTTGGCCAGCCACTCAGACTGTCCGTCAGTTAGCAGAAGTAGCACTTTGGATACCCTCAGTCGCATGTGGCCTTCCTGCGAGAACAAACGCGTTCGGGCTAGTTCAAGGGCCTTCTCCGTCCGGGTTCCTCCCTCGGTCCATACAATATCGTCAATGGCTTGGTGCAGTTTCTTAGGCGTTGTGTATTGAGCAAAGTCAAACATGAGATCGGCACTGTTAGCAAATCGGATAAGACCGACGTGAGTGCCTCTTTGTGAAACCTTGAACTTGTCTGTGACTTTCTTGATGAAGTCCTTGGCTTGTTTGAAGCCAGATGCCAGCATGCTCCCAGAGCTGTCGAGGATGATTCCAAGATCGACCCGCTGGTTGCACACTGATGGAGAAACAGTATGAAGTGTTAACTAGCTACACTACAGACAATCTACGTTTTTCAAAATCAGCTTCAAATAAGCTCAAATTGCCGCGTTACGGGTCGATAACTCGTCAACTTCGCTTCTCACCAAAGTAGCTGCTTGAAGTTGTTACAAGCACATAAGTCTATTAAAAATTTCACCGGTTTTTTTATCCTTTAAGAAATCAGCTGAGTTCAACCAGTTCTAGATTCTTATTGATCCCACGTTTTTATGTGTTAGGTGTTTAGGTATCCGTATCATTCCTTTGCTGCAACCATTGTATTGGATATCTAAGCATTGGCAACTTAACTCAATTACAGTACTTTGACCGTATCCATTTTAACATGTACATAAAATACTTGAACAGTTTTTAAAACTTTAATATGGACGATTATAAGTAATTCATTTCGTTGCATGCTGTTGTTAATTTTGAATTTGTATATTGCTTTAGTTTGAAACTGAATTCCACAACGTCCTATAGAGATTATGTTTTAATAATAGAAAGTTTTTCCTTGTTTCGTTTCTCGAAAAAGTTTGTTAAAGAAACACTGGTAGCTGCTGCTCTAAAATTATTAAGCATTTGTGAAGCCAGGGACCGTGGAGAACGTTTAAAAGTATGGTATACGTAGAGCTAAAAAATCTGGCCAAAACAAAAAAATGCTAAGGAAGTGTTTGCCATTTATCTTGCATTTGCGCTCAAACAGCTCAGTTGAACCTTGGTAAAAATATTAACATAACATAGACGTCCTGACTTGCTATACTATTTAATACAGCCATTGCGTCAAATAAACCTAAGTACCCTTGCTTGGTTTTGAGCTTTTCGCAATGCCGAAGTTCCAAGCAGTAAAATCCGTATTCTATCCGTCTGGAAATTCCAGCAATAAAAGTGGTAGTATAGCCCTAACAACCAATCAGCTCTACAGTACATGGTAAAGCGTAGGTACTTTGATTACCATATCAATGAAAATGATTTTTGAAAAGTGTTCAATCTATTCAAAGTAATGAACTTTCCATTAAATACCAATGAAGCTACATGTACATTAATCTTTTACAATAAATGAAGAATTCCAATTGTTGTGTTGTTGTACCATTGTGTCTTGATGCCCTCGCTGGTGTCTGGTTTCAAGTTAGATGTGATAACTTATGGCTACTGCGGGCCCTAAGATCGCCTAAAATCCGGCGCCTAAGATCATTCAAAAAATTTTCCTCAAAAATGGTTTATTTTCCTAAGATCGCCTAAAATCGCCCAAGATCGCTCAAAGTATTCCATCAAGTTTCCCTAGACCTCCTAAAGTGTACGATCGCTCAAAATTGTTCAAGATTACGGCGATCTTAACACCCAGGATAGGCCTTTACTTCAAACTTATCCTAACAATTTTTTACTTTAAACTCTTACTTTTTATCTTGCAGATAAATGGATGTTGATAGAGACAATCACTTGTGTACCACCTTCCCCTGGGTGGAAAGATGGAAACACAGTCCGCACCAGGTCGGTCTTGTGTCGGATGTCCCTTTGCCCAACGCGTGAAATTAAAAGGTTTGCCATCGGTCCAACGGAAATTTCCCTCGTTTCCGAAGTCGGTAGCTCCAATCCACAGCCTACTGTTTCCATAGATACGACGTAGTTCCTTCATGTGTCTAACGACCATTTTGCTTTCTCGTGGTTCTATGATACTGAGCAGATGGCCACTCTCCACCTCATGACAGTAGATCTCAGCCTCGGGCCACGAAAGCCACTCATTTCGGACGATGACAAACTTGTAAATGTAATAGCCATAGTCGAATTCTAGAAGATAAGAAAAGTATGAATGACTTCATCAGTTGTTATTATTTTACGAAAGTTTTAGAAGATGTTTCCGTGTTTTAATACTCTGTAGGAAACATACGGGCTTCTTTGGAGAACACAAGAAAAAGTTTGGACCACGAGCTGAAAGCGAGTGATTTAAAGTCCCTATCAAGCTTAATTTTTTACTTTTTGGATCAAAACTGTTGTCATCTGTGAAATCAAAATTCGAATAACAAAAGAAAACTTCCACGTCAAAATATGCTTTTTAACCAAAAAAAGATTGGAGTGTAAATTTTGACCGAGTAGGCCGGGGACTGGTAACCTGTGACGTAGCAGCAGTGAGTTATGTGATATTTGTTTAAAAAATTTCATAAAATTTTTATTTCTAACAATTCAAAGGGAATAATTCATTGATTAAAGTTATAACAATGTGACTATTGCAGCCAGAATTAAATTTTTTGAGATAAAAAAGATTGTCTCTGCTTCATGCCTCGTGCTATGTCATATGCCTCTTGCTACGTCATCATTGCACGCTTCAAGTCTAAAAAATGTAACAGGAACGGCGAGAAAAGGTTTTATTTTCAAAAATTACTATTATTAAAGGGCTCTACTTTTCATCTGGAACTTAAAAAGATAAGCTTGATAGGGACTTTAAAATATTTTCTCTTGTTCTCCCTACAATCGCGTGTGGTTCCAACAGAGTATGGGAACACGGAAATTGTCTTCTAAAACTGAAATCAAACACATTAAATGAAAAAAATTATGTTTCCTTAGAATGAGAAATGTAAATTTTGTATATACGCAGCTTTTGCTCATCTCTGTAATCGTAAAACGAATACCTTACGTTACTAAAATTAATATGCATGGCACAAACTCCAACTATCTTCGGCTCATAAATATAATCAACTTTACTGTATCTCTTTTTATTGAACATAATGTTTTTTGGAACTAGTACAAACGTAATTGTCAATATAAGACTTTTATACATGTAAATAAAAACTGGAAATACGAAAAAAAAGACACAAACACATGGACTTACCATAACCAAAGCGCTTTTTTGCAACAAGTCTTGAAGGCAACGCTAAAAGAAAAACAAAAGAAGGGTTATTGGTATTCAAAACTTTATTCTTTGTTCGTTTCAGCAATAAACCAAAAAGTATTATCTTTTTGTTGAACTTTTTTATAGGATCCTTTATTTAGATTTTGTGACCTGAAGACGCAGTAAGCAAGCAAAGCTGTACCTTGAACTCTATATATATATGAAAGGCAACATGGAACGGAAGCAGGTTTCATAGATTAGAAAACTGTGGACATGGGCGAGGGACGTTTTAATTCAAAAAGGTGTCTTTCTTCATTTCTCCTCGTGTTGTTCATAGATGTTTCATTAGAGTGTAATTACATGTCTGGAAGTCGGATATATCGATGTTGCTCCCTGTTAAGACTGCAGGAAGGCGCGAAATTAAACAGTACTCAGATATGTTTGTGTGAGTAGAAAAGAATTTCGTGATATAAAATGGCGTACGTCACTTGCCTTCACTTTTGCACACATAGCCCATAGCTTCGTAGCAATCCACATCCCTCCAATGAGCACCTTCTGGTGATGTTACCATGGAGATACATACTTCAAAGAGCATTTTTCCACGACGGGGGTGCCCAGGGGCCCATGGTGCAAGCTCATTATTGAAAGGTTTTCCATCTACCCATTCATAGGTACCATAGTGTTTTTCGTCTGTTCCTCCTAGCCACAGTTTCTGTATCTTTTCATTCTTGGCGACTAGCTTCACCTTGCCATTCAGCCATTCGAGTTCCGCACGACTTGAAATGCTGACTAATTTTCCGCTTTCCTGTTTTTCGCAGAGTTTTTTTGCCTCTGACCATGTACGTCTGTCTTCGCCAGCCAACACGATCTTGTATACGTATTCGTCCCGTTCAAACACTGCAGAACAGAGATTTTCTTTTAAATATCCGGCCACATTCCTTAGTTATTAAGGTGTAATGTTAGATCATCTGAACACTAAGTGGGTAGAAAAAAGTATTCGTGTTTACACGAACTCTAACTTTGAGTTAACACCAATAGATAATAGAGCATGAAATGATAGCTTGAAATGGTTTTAAGAAAAAAAAGAAATGAAATAGTTGCGGAATTTGGTCAAACTGTCCCGTGTAGTGGTATTCTAGAAAAATATTTATATACTTGTGCATCCCTAGCTATTTTTTTGCATCTGAAACAGCTTTTGTAACATCTTTGGCTACAACACTGTTTCAAAGTGTTAAGAGGCAGTCCGCGTAAGAAACGACCAACGAATTTTTGACACAAAATAGATTTCCTTCAAATTTTCAGTACAAGACTGTTGATATGTATGATGAAGTGAAACAGCAATGTTTTTCTTTGTAACGCTTTTCTTCAGTATTTACGAGCGATTTTTCTGAGTATGGTCACAAACCACAAAAATTGGCTT
>JAOBAT010119923.1:0-13582 GCA_026413305.1 Hydrozoanthus tunicans
GGGCTTATATACCCGGATGGACTTATATCCGGAGTAATATCTTCTTTGGCAAATGTTATGCGCTAAGAATTATGGGTAAATGGACAGGCTGCCTTCTATGCGTAATGGTGGATTGGAGAATTATAACATTTTGTGTCACTTATTAAATTTTTGGGGAAACAATCCTTGACTATTTTCTCTAGCGTGTAACCATGGCTCGTTCTTTTTATGCAAGACCAACTACAAATGGTTTAACACTTACTTGGTAACAAGGTACGAGTCCACTCCAGGACCTTTTCTTTTACCAGTCGAGCGGTAATGCAAGAGACAGTATTCAAAACCTTTGCATAAGGAAAGTAGGAATTACAGCCTGGCAAATACAAAAGATAGCTCTCTACGTTTTCTAAAAACGGAGATAACTTAATCATAATAATAGCTAGACCATGATAACAAAAGGTCCTAACTCTAAAAAGTATATAACAATTTACCACCTGAATATTTAATAATAAAGACTCCCCTTCCCCTATTAGTAGAAAAAAAGAAGACTTCCTCCTCTAGCAACACATCCTACCCCATCCCACTTATTATACAAACTGACCCCATCTGGAACCTACACATGAGTGTGTTTTAACTAAGATAAAAAATAATGAAAATAATAAAAAGTACTTTCGAAAGATAAAAAAATAAAGACAACTCCCACCCTCTTCCTTCAATATTAGTGTCTACATCAAAATACCTTCCCCCTCCCTATCAAACTATTAATGAGTACGAAAACGACAAAGATCAAGGGAAATTGTACAAAACGCAAGAAACAATAAAAGGCATGATTTATACATTGTGCTTTCGTCACCAAGCTCAACTTGTTTGAGGAAATAAAGCGCATCAAAAACACAATACATAGTTGTTTGGGTTTATCTGCAAAAAAAAAGGGTCTTAATCACAAGTGGTAAAAGTTTAAACTCGAAAGTAAACCTACCTGAGGATTAATATCAGGAGGGCACAAGCTGTGAAAGGCCTGAAAACACTTCTTCCTGCAACACCTATTGGTGAAACAGTTTCAACCATGAAGGCCCAGTTGTGTTGGTAAATTCCGAACTAGAACAAATACTTTTTATGAAACAAGTTTGAGAGAATAATAATAATAGTAATAACAATAATAATAATAATTATTATAATTAAAATAATAATAAATGTCTTTAATAAATTATAATACATATCTCAAGTTACAAATCGGTTACATAAGAAAAGTTAAGAGCTCTACAAAAACTATATGAGTATCTACTTAGATTAACAAAGAATTTTTATAACATATCTAAAAATAAGTCTATTTCGATTTGAAGCGCTCTGTTGACACTCTAGGATGAGTGAATTGATTAGCTTGTAATTGATAAAATTTCTTTCTGGTAAAACCTTCACAAGGGGCGAACTGGTTTTCATTGCCTTTTTAAAAATACGGCAGTCAGGTCTTTCAAGCAGATCACTTTATTTCAGTTTCCTCGATATATAACTGCATTTATAACACCTATCTAAAAAAATTCGAAGAACTTGAAAAGTGTAATTTATAGGAAACTTGCCAAAAGTAAAAACTCTTCCATGCACTATAAAGATTTAAAAGTACTAAATATTCATCTCTGTCCGAAATTCAAGACTAGCTGTCTTCTTTGATTAGACTTTCAAAATAATTCGTTTTAAGGTCATTTCGTTGAGAAGAAATCACAGAAATGCTACACAACAAAAGACCTCGGGATTCTTAAATCGTAATAATTAATTATGGTAAAACAGAAAGTAAAACTTATAAATGCGTGTACATAGCTTGTAGTTAAAATACCAGGCTCCTCGCAACAGCGCATACTAGTCCTGGGCACTACCCAGAGTTCGTAGCGTAAGCCCGTACCTTGCAGACTCCAAAGCTTTGTCAACACCCTCGGCAGATGCGTTGTGAATTATTTTCAAAATATGAGGTCGGATCTTGTCCTGAGAATTGTAGCAGTACATGTCTTAGAAGGAAACCTCAGTAACCTGACCAACGGCTAATAAAAATCCTGACAACAAGCCATTGACATTAACTATTTTCAAGGTATTTCGACGAGCTTACATCCTGGGTAGTTAAAGGCGGAACAAAGTCACATTTCTAAACACAGGGCCCGGTTTTTCAAAGACCCAATAATAGACCTAACTCAGATTAAAAATTTCAATCCATGCTCGTGTTTCCGTTAAATAACTTGGCTTGAAAACTTGAGGTTAACATTTTGTGTTGTTTGAAGTTTTAAGCAGTGTTAGTAAGCAAAGCAAACCTTTCTCTGTAAAGACATTTATAATTGTTTGATTTTTTTCCTTAACCTACCTTTCGTTGTAAAGATACTTATAACTGTTTTTTTCCTTAACCAAAGAGTTAAAATCAACCAAACTTTAAGCGTTTAAAAAGTGAAGTTAATATTATTTCAATGTCACTCAGTTTGATAACAATACTGCGGTGTGGCAAACAGGGGAAGAAAGTAGTATGTAGTGAGCAGAATTGCCCCGGAAAGGGTAAGGGATTGAACACACTTGTAAGCAGTAGGACCTCTATAAAGGGAAAGTAAGCATCTTTTGTTATAATATGTAGTTTTGATTTAACTGTATAAACCACCCAAAACTCTCTTGGTTTGTAGTTAGTATTTCGCCTACTTGAAGTTTCAAAGATGTCAGTCATCCTTATTATAATATCGTACTTTTGATTATCCCATTGAGGAGATACATACTTAAACATGATGTAGAAGAAAGATAACTCATAGTACTGGTTACCTTGACTTGTTCTACTTTCTCCGGAGAAAACTTCTCAGCTTCAATAAACTTCTGAATTCGCTGCGAGCCGTTCACTATAACAGCTGGTATAATTTTACTCTTCATCACGTTACTACACAGCCTGAAAAATAGAAAAAATTCTAAATAATAAAAGCCCAATGTTTTGTTGGAAGATAAATTTAAGTTTGTTTTGTCATATAAGAAGCTGTTATTTGTGATTGCTTTTCAAAAGCAGACTCACACATGTGCAACATACCTCAACGTCAACTGTACTGAAAGGGATTATTTCAAAAGTTATTCTACATAAGGCAGTTCTGAATCCTAAAACTCTGGCAAACCAACGAAGAAAGAGACAAAACCTGTTCAAAACCTGATAACGTCAAATTTTTTACTGTGAGTAAAACGAGTGCCCTGCAAGATCAATAGGCGACAGAAAACAGGGTCCGACGTGATTGCTAAGAAACACAAGTACTGAAAAATTATTGCTTTAAAGAAACGCTCTCGCAGCATCATGGAGAACAATTAAACATGGGTGATTCTATTATCCATCCTTGCAAAGGCACTCCCCTGAATATTCACCAATGAAAAAGCACTTCCTTTAACATCTATCCACCAAGTAACAACTGCCTACCCTAAAGTAAGTACCCGGTTTGCCTACCCATCTCACCCCCTTCCCCTCGGAAAACCAGCTCCCTTAAATGACCTCTCATCAATGAACAAGCATTCCCTACAAAACAAATATCCACCCTGAAATATGCACCATCCTCCCAACCCACCCTCCAAGAATGCAAGATATCAATCGGGAAAACACTATATTTTTATGTATATATTTTCCATCTCACCTTTCCGCCACAAAATCAGAAGTTCGCTTCAGGAAATCTGGCTGGTTGCGGAAAAAGTTTTCTTCAAGCTGCAGCTGCAGTTGGAAAGACGAAATAATATATAAATACAACTGAACATAGAAAAAAGCTGCGATCCTCCACAGCAGATGTAGATGAAGATAAATGATGCAGTTGTAGAGGAATATGTAAATGTGACTGTGAATGCAAATGAAGAGGTAAAACAAATGTAAATGCACGTGTCAATGTTAGTGTAATATTAAATGTAAACTAAATGTAAACGAAAACGTAAATAAAAATAAAAACATTAAAAGTAAATGTAAATGTAAAAAAATGTAAGTAAAATGTAAGGGTAAACGTAAATGTAAATGTGACATGTAAGATGTAAATGTAAAATGCCCATGCCAATGCCAATGCCAATGCCAATGCCAATGCCAATGTAAATGTAAATGTAAATGTAAATGTAAATGTAAACGTAAATGTAAATGTAAACGTAAACGCAAACGTAAATGTAAGAGTAAATGTAAATCTAAACGTAAATGTAAATGTAAATGTAAACGTAAACGTAAAATGTAAGAGTAAATGTAAATGTAAAGATGAAAGTGTCGATGTAAATGTAATTTAAATCGTAAGGGTAAACGTAAATGTGAATGTGAATAAGAATGTAAAAAAAAGGAAATGCAATTGTGAATGTAAATGTAAATTCAAACGTAAAAGTAAATGTAAATGTATTTGAAGATGTAAATGTCGATCAATTCAGAAGTAGATGCAGGTAAAGGTGTAGATGTATGTCTAAGTATAGATGCTGATGTAGAAACAGATAGAATATGATGTATGCACAAAAACAACTGTAAATGTTTTTAACCTGAAGTTGTCTGTTGGAGGATGAAATTTTCGTTAGTTCCTCCGTCCTTATTGGGGTTATTTTCTTTACTGGTCCTGCAACAAAAATATTTGAAACATAGGTTAAAGAAGTGCAGAAAATATTTCAGAACGATTCAGCAGTTTCCGTCACGAGAGCAAATGCCGTCGCTAGCCCACTCTTTAATGGTAAAAATAAAAACTTGGCTTGCAGCTTGTAAGCTGAATTTTTCGTTTGCTATATATCTAGTATAATGATTTCAGATTTAGATACTTGTAGGGGACGGGAAAATAGTATTTTTTAAAACAAGTGGTTCTGTATTAATAAAGGTCGACTTAGCTGTATCAATGAGTACCAGCTTCTGCAGGATTAGCGTCCTGTCCTGAAAGAGTAAGGCCTGGTTGAAACAGTCGCACTTCTGCCGTGTCGAATTAAATTCAATTAATACGGCAGAAGTTCGACGGAAGTTCGACTGTCGATTCAAAAGTCGCACTTTTTACCGCTTTTAGACTTCAGCTATTAAACACTTTTTTATAAACTTCACCATTCTTGCTGTATTGTAGGGATATTCGTTATTCGTCTGAATAAGCAGTCTTTGGCCGTTTCAGTCTACCACTGTTTGATATCTCTGTTTCTGAACTTTGTTCGCTTCCTTCCGCATCCCTTGAGTTGTTAAGTGAACTATTTCCAGCAATAATTTTTTGTTCTTGTGATGAGTCCGAGCTTTCATCCACATCACCTTGATTTTCGCGCTCTCGAGCCGCCATTTCTTTGTTTTGCTTGGCTTGCGCATGCGTTGTTACAAAAATTAACTTGTCATATATTAAAATACTTAATATAATGTATGCATTGAATTAAACACGGCAGAAATGCGACCATATGAATCAGTGTCGCACTTTTGCCGGAGATGCGGCAAAGGTTGCCGGATGTTCGACACAAATTCGACTCGCCGAATTTAATGGTTTCAAACGTCGAATTTCTGCCGTATTTCTGCTGTATCTAATTGAATTCTAGGACTGAATTGAATTCGACACGGCAAAAGTGCGACTGTTTGAACCGGGCCTAAGACACTCATCCGAACACTACGGAAACCGGAAGTAAGCGCCGGCCTTACGGGCGACTTGGCTTGAGAAAGGAATTAGCTTGTTTTGTGGTGGCAGGAAGCCAAAAAGTTGTGCATGGGACGGCTTAAGAACTGATGGCATGCTTGTTCTCATCATTCCACTACAACTAGCCAAGAAAATATATACCTAGTTTTGAGGTGAGTCCCGCAGCTGATTCGGACAAGACAGCTCTTATTTCACCTGTAAGGAAACAAAACGACCTATTACACTTGATGCCATTGACAAAATCACCATCGTTACAATTGTTATTAACAACGTAGAAAGCCTTAACAGTGAAAGACGTTTTCTCCTGTACCCAAGAAATTTGTCGCGTTATTTTAAACTAGACTAGTATATGAGTAACTGATATATGATCTCTCACAATTGTCACAATTATCTTGCATTACTTTCAAAAGTGTTATTTCTTCCTCCAAAAGATCGACAAAACGCAAACCGGCCATGTTGAAAATTTGATCACCTCGCGTGAGGTGATTATTGCCGGTGTAATACGTCAGCCTCCTCCAAACTCTACAACCACCTGAGTAATTCTACTAATGTATTAGTAAATATTTACATATTTCCATATCCCTCCGAAAGGGAGATGAATATTGACGGTAAACGATATATATTTACCTAAGTATGGACAACAAGCGTACAGCAACTTCTGATCTACCAGCTGGAGCGAATCCTAAAGAAAAACAAAAAAAATTAAAAGTGCAACTTTAAAATATTTAGCCTTCAAATGTATTTCCCTCTTGTACCAGGATCCTCTTTTATAATGTTTTGTTTGCGAGTGTTAGTTTCTAGGAGGTTTATAACCTACGCTCTCTGAATTCACAAATACAGTGGCAACATGACTATGAATTTGAAAGTGGCAACATGACTATGAATTTGAAAGTGGCAACATGACTATGAATTTGAAAATAAGTTTGTTTTATCAATACTTGGTTGGGTGCGTTCACTGTTGCTCCATTTAGACTTACAAAAATTTCCATAACTTTCTTGACCAGAGTTAAGAGAATCCAAAACTTACAAATGTGCTTGCCAAAGCTGGATATAGTAGTGCACTTGGGAGTTTCTAAGAGTTAAGTGTTTTGTGACTCCTGTCTTTTAAGAGAATAAAAGTTCGTTCTTCTGAGTAACCAGTTTTAAAATCAACAGCAAAACATGTTCATAGTCTTGACTTTTCTTAACTGAAGCACATTTTTAAGATTTTCCGAGCCTAGAATTTTGAAATATCGTTTCTCCATGTCTTTCTAAGGTTTCCAGGACACGCACAAACCTTCGCTCTGCCAGCTCCGATTAATATCAATGTGTGTTTGCCCTAGCTTTTGGTATTAATAAAGACATAAATTTTAACGGTCAAATCACCTACATCAGTTTTATTTCGAGTGTACAAACCATTTTATTTTCTTGAAATTCTTCTCCATTTTCATCTGTGATTGAAGTGATATCATCATAGAGAGACTTGAAAAACAACGCCTCCGGAAAGACTTGTGTCTGCATGTAATAAAATTTCAAATGTAATGTTGATAATAAAGACAATAACAATCTTTATTTTCCCTTTTATGCTGTTTAATGTATGTGATAAAAATGGTGTTGTACAGAACAAACTAGTGATTCAGTTGGATAGGCTCAGTTCAAAGTTTACTAAATTCAAAAGCTAACGTCGGTTATAACAACAACAAGCATAACAACAGTGAAAATAAAAATATTAACAATAATAGTAATGATAAGGTTTTCTCGCTTGAATGAATATTCCTTTGTAGTTAAAGGGAATTGAACCCTAAAATCAACTTTGTCAAACAAAATCTTTAACTGAGTGTGAAACGAATATTCAAAAAAATTTCTCGTATCGCGCTGACTTTCCAAGAAATTCGAATTCATAACACGTTACTTGCCGCATTGTACCGGCGGCTCAGAAATAGTGGTTAAGCGGAGAAATAGTGCGGCTATGACGTCAGATATGGGTAAGAATTGGCTCGGACTGAAAAAATTCATCATTGGAGTGCGATATCGCACACAACATAAGTTGTAACTTTCACTTTTACCTGTCTAAGCGAGGTTATGACAATAAAAACAGTTCAAGCACTCGTTCGCTCCCCATTACCTACGCCACACGTTAGCTTCGTTTACCGCTGATAAGTCGACAAGCACTCACGCTCAATGACCCCAAACGACCCGAAACACGCACATACAAACTAGAATTTCCCGGAAAATCAGCGTGACACAAGAAAAAAAACTTTTAGATATGTTCTCAACACCTTGAAGCATTTCATTTAAAAAATGTTGAATTTAGACTTCAGGTCCCCTTCAATGAACAACAAAAGATGTAAAGAAAAGAAATGCTTTAGGTCAGAAATGTAATGCAGTTTACTACATTTTTATTTGAGTTATAAGATATGTCACCCTTACTTTAGTGTACTTTACCAAGCGTTATCAAGGAAGAACTGCAAAAATCCCGCTAAATACGAGAAGCATTAGAAATTAGTGAAAAGTTAGGACTTACATCGAAGAACCATCCCATGATTGAGCAGAGAAGCATACTGTTGTAGCTGAATTTCAGTCTTGAAGCTTTCAGTAACGAGGACCTATGGAATTAATTGGAAGTCAAGAGTAAATTTCATAACCTTCCGCTGGAGGAATGAATATCTTATTATGCTTATCCTTTACTGGTAAAAATTATTTAAAAATAAACAACTAAAAACATCCAAACAGGCCCTATGTTGTTATTGTTGCACCCGGTTTTACCAATAATTGTACATTATCATTGAACAACTAAAAGATAGCGCAATCTGGATTAATGCATGTATTTTTTGAACAAGGAACACTGGCAGCCAAACAAAGATTAAATATATTCTTGAATTTCAAGAACTTCTTTTACTTCAACAATTGAATTCTAACATAACGTAATAACATAAATAAAAACAGATGTATGTTTTTTATGTGTATGCTATAGCAAAGAGAAAGAAACTAAACTTTAAGCATTATAACGTTTCAAAAGAACAGTTCCAGTTTCAGGTGCTAATTACGGAGTGCTAGCTCAAATAGTACAGTATACCTAAGAACTCTTTAGAAGAATTTGCTAGCATGGCGGCACTTGCTAGCGAGTTTGTTTCTTTTGTTTAGAGTGCATATTTCGGGTTTGGAGATAAAGAAAATTTTTTTCTAGAAGCTTGCGCGGGTTAACACTTTCCACGTAGTTATGAATTCCGTGTTTTTTAATTGCCAATTATGCTTACTCAATTCGGTAGCGTTTTTTTTTTTTGCGATCATCTCTATATGACGCAGCGTCATTTCTGAATCGCGACTTAATCTCCAGTTAGCCCTACGTATGTTCCAACTCCTCGGTCGGTGTTGACGCTTGCCGGATAAATGATGTTCCATGCTTGACAATTTCCGTTGAGTGGGCATTCTGGCTTTACTCGGCAGCTGCTACAAACTGCGTGATTGTTATCTTTATAAAAAGCTGGGTACGCTACCTAACACACTTTACACTTGATCACGTGCCTGTATATCTGAACCAACAGCTCTAGGACCATCCTATAGTAATCTAAGTAGGGAGCTGCTCGGTCCATCATGCTCAGATACTCTACCACCCAGGGAACAGTCAGCACCAGTCTCTTCTCTTCCTTAGCTTTTCTCAACTGGCTCAAAACGTCAAACATTTGTGGAGTCTGTGAAGCAAAAACAAGGTCCAGTTCAAGCTTTATATCATTTGTTTTGTAGGTTGCATGTTGTTTCCAAAATCATTTCTTGACAAGAACGTGTTCTAACCAATCTAACTTTAAGTATCGTGCCTCGTTAAGTTCTTTGACTATGACTCTAGACTTTGAAATTATTAGAACAAAAGAAATACAGATCTTTAGCATCGAATTAAGAATGTAGGCCCGAGTAGCGTGCAGATATACAACAGTAGAGAGAAAAGGAAGGCAATTAGTCTGTAGAACAACTAGGCTACTAATTTATTGGAGCTCGAGCACTAAACGAAACACGAACAGTTTTCAAACTGTAGGCGATATTCTGAAGTATCATATCAATTCTGCCAATTATCTTATTACGTATTTTTACTCTTTTTTTTTTTTTTTGCACTTTGAAATAAAATTTTGTAAATGAGTTCACATCTATGTTTCTATTTGTTTAAATTTTTAATTAAAAAAGTTGGCTTTTTCTATATATTTCTCTTAACCCAGGGTTCTTCAGGTCACCGTCTTGCAAAATCTCACTATTAACTGCTTTGACAACTTTAGTTTTGAACAGGGTTCAAACTAACGTTTATCCAAAATTAGTGATTCAAGTTATCTAATTTTGCAAAATTTGAAACCCAAACTGAAACTTCGAGCTCATTCTGGGAGGTCAAAGGAGTAAACTAAGTCCCAGAATTTTTAGAAGCTTCAACTGCTAAAGTATCTCGAATACATGATGTGGTTGACTTCGTTTGGATGTGTGTTGTGGCCCCACTGTATTATAATTATGTGTGCAGCGATGTCTTTATTAATCAGTTTAAGTAATGTTAAGCAGACGTGAGTAATTGTTCCCCCCTACTTCTGAGTCAATCGGATCAAGTTTGGTTCACCTCATGACCCTTGACTTACGAGTCTGATGTACGAACACCTGAGTCAATTGGATCAAGTTAGGTTGACCTCATGACCTTTGGTTTACGAGTCTGATATATGAACACCCCTTGCTTTAAGTATCTGATAAACAACACTTGAGTCAAACGGGAACAAGCTGGGTTTGACCTCATAATCTTAGATTTACGATTCTGATATATCAATAACTGAGTCATACAAAACAGAAATACCGCTATTCTACAAAATGAAACGATAAATAACAGGACAGGCTAGTTAATAACTATGGTTGCTCACCTTATTTCGTACTTCCAAAGTAGCATTTTGTGAAGGGTTGACAATAGTTTGGTAAGGTTCAAACACCAGAAACCCTAAGAACTTGGCTAGAACCCTCAGCGATAACACACTTGAGCTAAAAAGTTGCTGTAATTCCTGAGAATGAAAGAAAGAGATTACGACTTGTCAATTTAGTTAAGGCTGGAAACTGTGTTCTGTTATTCTTCTGTTTGCCTCGTGATGAAACACCAGGAAATGAAATGACCATAGTTGCGAAGTTGCTGGGTCATTTAAATTGTTAATTAAAAAAGAAGTAACAAACACCAGCCTTTTACAATTACTTGTCAATCGCAAAACTGAAAATGTATAAAACAGTGAACCCTCAATATTGAATTGTAACCCCAGTTTGTCTACGATACCCCAGTATCTGTGCGGTACCCAAAGCTACGTGAGCTGTTACGGTGAGCCGCCATACAATTTTGGGGGTGGATTCATTGCATTTATTTGTGTGGTCGACCCTTTCGTCTGTGTGGTTGACTTTCCCTAGGAAGTGTGTATGTATGATTACAATCAGCGCATAGTAACTAACTTCCCTCTGGATTGATCTTGATAGAACACAAAATGTTTGCATGTTTAAATCATACATAAAAAAATAGGTTAATTTGGAGACACTGATTGGCACACACAAAATATAACACACGAATAAAAGTCCATGAATTTCAAAGCTTATTAACCAGATCACCTGAGTCGTTAATTGAAGATTTTTAGACATGCAACTGAACATTGCTTTGTTCTATGTCTCGAAGATAAGATTTCAAAGTATTTCTTAACGTTACATAAGCTATAATCCACCCTTACCTTTGTCTCAACTGCATTCTGGTCCTCGGTACCAACACTGGCTCTTACTTCTTCTGTTAATGACTTTGCATCGTTCATCTAAACAGAAAGGCAAAACCTTAGAAATCCAAAGAAAATTTATACCATCCAAAGATACTAAAGTTCTGTTTCCTATTATGACGTTATTATCCAGGATGACGGTTGTATGGATCAAAATATGAAAGCAATTTTGCTATGTTGCAATATATATGATGCCTTTGGAACCCTCATAAGCTAGTTATACCAAGTTGTTTCAATGAATGTGGGTAACACGTTTATCTGTACAGGTACAAATAAGAGAAGAAAACACAAATCCCTGGAATAAATGGATATTGACACATTAATAGGTCTTACCTCAATTATTTGGACGCTTAGGAGGTCCATTGTATGTCTATTGAGTGAATGGCTGTTGAAAAAGAATGCAAATAGAATTAACCTTTTTTAATCCCAGTTGTTCTGGTAAATTCTTCATTGACAAGTTTAGGAGAATTTTATTTTCATCTGCAGTAGTTCGCTTTGTTTGTTCTTAACCAAAAAGTGTTACATTCGGAGAAGTTTTAAACTTAATGGAACTGAAAGGGTTAAGGTAGCCTGATAAAGGTGCAGTTCAATCCACGATTTCGCAAAACATGGCGACCAGTACATTTACCCATAATTCCTAGCGTATAAACGCCGAAAACTTGCCGATAAAAACGCATAGTGAGAATCTGCAAACCTCAAACTTGACACACACAGTGTTGTTAGTACAAGGAAGGGTTCCTTTAATGTGTAAGGTTTGCACATAAAACGCATAGTGAGAATCTGTAAAGCTCAAATTTGACACACACAGTGTTGTTAGTACAAGGAAGACTTTTGCCAACTGTTACCTTCCATAAGTTTCTTTTAGCGATGTAAGGTTCGTAGTGCATTGTGGTAATATGAACAGCCACCATCTTTTTTGGAATGAGCGGTTCTAATTTACTCATACAGCATCATTTGACAGGTCAAAATCCTATCAATAGCATAAAAATAACAAGTGGCTCCAAGTAGCCCACACGATGGCCGAAGTCAGACGTTTTTCAGAGTTTGTGCTAAAGCCACTGTATTGAGGAGTGTTTTCAACTTAAACAAGGCGGTCTTTGTTGGCTCCTTTATGCGAGCATACCGCTGACCATTGTACAAAACTGCGGTCTGAACCAAACGCGAACCGAAAAACAACCTCTTTGACGATAAGCCTCCTCAACACTTTCCTCGTGTCCTCTTACGTCATAACCATTTTCTAAAATTGTCTAGAAACACGCGCGATGCTGTTTTATTCCCTTAATTTCCAACGTATGTAACAAATCAGCCACTGTCCGTCTCCAATAAACTGGCACGCGTTTATTCTTACACCCTCTGTCCTGTTATGGAAAATACTAAAAATAAATACTTTCTGCACGAAGGAGCATAGGAAAGTAAATTGGTGCATTTATGCAGCGTCTTTTACATGTGGACTACAAAAGGCACTTTACAATGACTAGAATACTCCCAGGTGGTGGGAAACATATGTAGTTGCCTCAGGCAGCCGCTTCAAAGCAGTCCATAAATGTTGGTACTCATTTTACCTTTAACTTTAGCTGGAAAGAAGGTCATCCAAATATTTAACCTTTGAACTGGCCGGGGATCGAACCGGGGACTTCAGAATTTGGAGGTAAAATTTTACCACTGCACCAACCTATCCTTCAACATGCATATTTCATGTACAAGTTGCCTCTTACAGCTTTTCATTTCAAGCACGAGAACACTACTCAACCCATCCCCTCTCTCCATCATCTTAAATCCAGGGTCCAGTTTACCTTGACGCGCAAACCAGAAAGCCCTTGAAAAACTTCTGGATTTCAGTGAAGCTGGGCGGTGGACATGGACCACAAGACGATGAGGGCGTCGTAAGCCTTTCCTGCAGCCTATTAAGAACACAAGAAAACTTTGTTTGCCAAATACACGTCAATCATAAGACTGATAATGTATGAAAATTGTGTGCCCCAAGTATGGGTTTAAGTAACCCGAGTAAGAGAACTGTGACCCAAGTTTGCTTATGGTGACCTCGAGTATCTGTGCAGTTTGTGTGTGTTGACCGCCAGTATCTGAGCAGCGCCCTCGACTACGCAAATCATGAACCAAGTTTACACTTATGGGTAAATCAGGAATTTATCTAGCACATTAAAAAACTTTCCATTTTCCACTTTTTTATATCTTGGGAAATGTAATTTCTGGCGATTGAGTGACCTTAGGAACGAATTAGACAGAAATTGATATTTCTGCGGCACGGTGCCA
>JAOBAT010119945.1:0-13575 GCA_026413305.1 Hydrozoanthus tunicans
TGTGGTTTTTTGTTGCAATGCAATCTCCAAAATAACGAGCAAAACCTTGATTTAGAATCAGGGTTGAATCATGTGATCTGTTGGTTGGGTTGCGAAGTTATTGAGTTAACTATTTGCTTTATTATGTTTAATAGTTGGCACGTACTGTACGAAAGTGTGTAAAAGTCGAGATTTGCACGTTGCTTTCAGCATCGGTAAACCAAACATTAATTAAAACATAATTTTCTCCTTACCGGCGCGCTTGTTGCAGCAGCTGCATTCGTGATAACCTTGTTGATAGTCTAAAGAAAGACTTTGATAGCGGGCCGGAGATCCGAGGGGGGCTATGACCGTCGTATTTCTTTTAGTAAAGTTGTCAGTCCGGTATAAGTTAGGGGCTGTTATGCGATACAACAAGAGTCTGGTATATTTAGGGATGAAGCAGTCCCGTGTTTTAGCAAACGTAACTACGTGAACAATAAATTAAGACAAAAAGTCCTCTGGCGAACGTCCTTAAACGCGTGCGTGCCTTTCTCTACACATATCATGCACGTTCAGCGCAACACAAGGGAATTTAGCACCGACTAGCTAGCTTTACAGGGAAAATTTAAACTTTAAAACCGAGTGTGGTTTTTTAGGGTAGAAAATTTTATCCCCCTTGAATTTTTGGGTACTTTGGGGACTTTCCCGAGACATGAACAGTCAATCGGTTATCACTACCTTTTTAAACCCGAAGTACCCCCGGGGGTGGGGTGGGTGGGACGGAGATACATTAATTCAGGTTTGCGTTATATGCCCTTGACCGGTGAGGTGAGGCACTAGGCCTAGTATCACTATCAGTGCAGTGTGGCATGAACTTTGGCTTTATCGGGTTTTGAACAATTGCATTTAATTATCACTTTGCTTCGTAATTGCCATGTACTGTTTATACGAAATATCTCAAAGTCGTGTCTTCATACGTGGCTCTCAGCATGCAAGCACGCATCAAAATTTGCGCGAGCACTCATTAAAACTAAAATATAAGTTGAAATTAAGAGCGTATCCGAGTTTTTGGGGTCCATTCGGCGGCCATTAGTCCAAGACCGGCGAGTTGAGGGTCGTCACTTCAATTTTTCAAGATCAGTCTTTTTTCCACCAGCATGAATGGATGCGCATTACCACCAAGAACAACTGAGATACTGTACAAGGTGGTAGGGTATTCTAGAATCGCTCCTATGCGGGCTGGTATGAGTATGACACGCAAAAAAAAAAAAAAAATGAAAGTTAAGGTTTTTTGTACGGGTCTTTCAGCATAATATAATCAAATTGTTTTAACATTGCTACAGCTCAAAAATATTTCAGATTCGTGGTGTTATATAATAGAGTAGATATAGAGTGAATGGTAATATCTTGTTCTGGCTGCATGCATAACAGCATGAGACCTGCTGGGGATGTCACACTTCATCTTTTTATTATTCAAATTAAGTATTTTTAGCACCCTGCTGTATAGTGAACAGATAAGAAACCCCGATTATTTAGAGTATAAAAATAGTGTTTCAAATAACTCGACTTGTGCCACGTTGCATTGGATCCCTCTCAGTACCGACAGAAGGGTGTTTTCTTGGCGTCGTTTCTTCAACAGAATGAAGATATGAGACGGTTACTCTGTTGCTAAACTTTTTATCCGCTGGCCTGCTTGGTTGAAATAAACGTTCTTTTCTTCTTGTATCGAATCCATCACAGAGGCCTTTTTTCAAACCGTGTTTTGTGTATCGGTATATTAGCACCCGCAGTGAACAGGCGCATGCATATGCAGGCTGTGGGCTTACGTTGATCCGCCTGAAAAAAATTCTACAAAAATCCCAAAACTAGTCTTCCTTCCCATTCATCTTCAAATTGTAATTAAACTTATTCGTCATCTCTTTTACACAAGGGAAATCAAGGATTGTAAGGCATCTTTGATATAAGAAACGTGTTTTTATATATAACAATTTTAGTCGACACACGACGGGGATTTAAAAGACTTTGGTCACATGTCAGTCGTATGAAACCCAAGAAGTTGACGAAAACTTGTGAAAATTGATTCTACATGACAAATCACACGAGGTAAATATGAAACAAACTTCCTTCAAAAACACTTTTAGAGTCATTATGTAAATACTCATAAATTGACGCTACGTACTACGCAGTTTGCGTCGAACAAAACTTTGTTGTCGTAAAAAAAATTCCTACTTTTACAACCGGAAACGCTTCAAAAGTAGCAGTATCGGAAACAGCTTTCATTATGACGTCACAGCAGGACTTCTACAATCACCGGGAATTTTCTTGGTGAGTAATGACGTGGCGTGGTTTTCACGTGCGACATGCGTGCGAGTCTGCTGATAGGACAGCGGTTCTGATTTGACAAAAAGATTCCAACCAATAGAATCAGTTGTTCTTTGAGTGGCACCCTATAAATACTGATGTAACTTTCGAATATTATAATTTCCATTTAGAAGAGTAGTTGCCACGCACGGTAAGATTAATTAGAGATTGGGAAGGCCACGTTAGGGAAAATGGCGCTAAGATGAATGTAAAAGTTCTAACAATCTTTTGTGTTTGTGTTTTATTTCAGTTATTTATATTTTATCGTCTTTAATCACGAAGCTGTTCCTAGTTTCTACCATATTTAACCATGGCTGACATACTCGGTATCCCAAGACCCTCCAGCGACAAGAACGCCGTTCTACAGAAATACATGGAACTTGAACCAAAAGATGAAAGAGTTCAAGCTATGTACATTTGGGTGGACGGTACAGGTGAAGGTCTACGATGTAAGACGAAAACGGTTGACTCGGAGCCGCAAGAACCCTCAGACCTGCCAATTTGGAACTTCGATGGTTCGAGCACAGGCCAAGCTAAAGGCGCCAACAGCGACACGTATTTGCATCCTGTGGCTATCTTCAGAGATCCATTCCGAAGAGGAAGAAACAAACTTGTTCTCTGCGAGACCTATCAGTTTGACCATAAACCAACAAACACGAACAAGAGAAAGACATGCGTTGATGTGATGAAACAAGCGAAGGTAAGATTTTGAAAATGCTTTCAAAGTGCGTAGTTTAAAATCTCTTCACAGTTGACCGTTAGATTGTTACTTTCATTTCAAGTTCACCAAGAAATATTATCTTTTCTTGCAAGTTCTTGAAGAAATGCGCTTAAGTTTGAAAGTCCGCGTTGTAGTGGGTTTTCGCGCCTCGAATAAGACGGTAATCCTTCATAAAACTGTAATTGTTGTGAGGTTTTTGCCTAATCCAGAATGCTCCCGGAATAGCTTTGTGGCCTGAGAAAGAGATTAGATTTGTTACATTTCGGCTTGTATCTTTTAAAGCAGAAATTCAGTTTTGTTTTTATTTACATTCAAAACCCTATAAATTTACAAGCACCGGTCTGTCGACACGAGAACTTTGTCACGTGGGCGACCTTTGGAATTGTCCAAAGTCTATTTTCAATGAATGGCAAGCACAGAAAGTGATTTTACATCACGAAACACGAATTACTAGTGAAGGCATATTTGAATAGGTATGGCGTTTGAAAACGAACAAGAAGCAACTTCTTTGGATTTTTTTATACGTTAGCAACTATTTTGACGCAGGGAATTGTAATTACGCATGAAATTGTTGTTATGAAACTGTTCATACGCATTTTGAATATTGATGCAACAATGAATTCAGTCGAGCGAAAATGTAATTTATATCTATCCTTCTTGTTTGATTGTCGTAAAACCTATTAGGTTTAGTCGTTGTTCAGATGCTAGAACAATAATAAACTGGCTTTATGCTCGTGTAAGATTATCTTTCGAAATGCAAGACTACTTTTTGACTATTTTTTTCTCGAGAGATAAAATAATTTAAGAAAACGTTGAAACTTTAGCATTAGTTTTATTTAATTTTTACAATTGGTTCTTCCGCTAATTTCCGTCTCAGTTTTTCCAACCGAGGGATAACTTTGATTTGCAATACCAAAGCAAATATCGACATTCTTTGAAGAAATAAAGGTTTCTATGGGATTATTAACCTGTTGGTCCTGTAAATCTAGATTATGAATTTATTATTTACTTGAATTTTAAAATTCTTGTAGAATAACAGACATCGCTAGGAGTCTTCCTCCCATACATTTATTTGTATTCACTCAAGTGGATGGTTTTTTCATAAACAAGGCCAATATTTTGTCAGTTTATAAATTTTTTTATTGGAAATTTGTTATTTGGCCAAGTTTTCTCGACAAAAATTTTAATTTTTATCATCAATATTATACAGATAGTATTTTTATGTCAGACAGGCTCAAATTATGAACTGCTTCTTGATGCAGTTACAGAACTTCAACGTTATAATTGCTAGGGTGTTCTACCCACAATTTGAATAAATATTTAGGTACTTAAACCACAACCTTGCTACTCAAAGAAGTCAGCTTGAGGTTTGAATACTTGCATTTGTTTGTAAATGTTGAGTGGGTATTCGGACCAAGAACCCTGTAAGACCATTTCTTTTTTTGTTTTTGTAAAAGGGTTTGTGATTGTTGAGTGTTCTAAGAGCAAATTTTGGTTGTACTTAAAACTTATCACCAGCTCTTGTTTTCCCAGGAATCCCATCCATGGTTTGGCATTGAGCAAGAATACACACTACTTGACAGAGATGGGCACCCCTATGGCTGGCCCAAGATGGGGTACCCAGCACCACAGGGACCCTATTACTGTGGTGTTGGAGCAGGCAAAGTATATGGACGGGAGATTGTTGAGGCTCATTATAGGGCCTGCCTGTATGCAGGAGTGAAGATCGCTGGAACTAATGCGGAAGTGATGCCAGCTCAGGTTAGTGAATTGGCAGTTCATTTGTTAAGTTGCAACATGTAAGGAAGTTATGGAATTTATTGATAAGGTTGTATAGCTGCTTTGTTTTAGAATTCAAACCTAAAACCAATATTGTCTTTTTCTGTAGTGGGAGTTCCAAGTCGGGCCATGTGAAGGTATTGAAATGGGTGACCATTTGTGGATTGCCAGATTTCTCCTGCATCGAGTGGCAGAAGACTTTGGTGTTGTTGTCAGTCTTGACCCTAAGCCAATGCCAGGGGACTGGAATGGAGCTGGAGCCCACTGTAACTACAGGTTAGTACTTGAAAAATTCCCTCTTGAAAGGTAGTATTTTCTAGACTATCTACTAACTATTGTGTTGCTGTTGATCTGGCTACAAGCACAACACTTGAATACTTTCAATAAAATGTTTTGCAAGATTTAAGTGTTAGCATGACTAGATTGAGGAGAAGTGAATGAATTAGACTGCTGGTTATAAATTGGTGCGGGTTATCAGCAGAGCAGATTAAAGTCCAGAACTGTACCTTTTCCTAAGTGGCATTTATGATAAAACCCAGACTGGTTCTATGTTATGTATATGAAATACAGAACTGATTTAGACTTGTAATTTTAAATTGATAACTTAGGGTATGACATATAATTTATTTTGGATTACGGCAGTTTTTCACTTTTAAGCCGCACCAATTTTCTCACTTAGTTTCTCACTCTTGAGTGCAAAGCCAGGTTGAGAATTGGGGTTGAGGCTTAAAAAAGAGCTTTTCGGGGAAAAAAGTGTTTTCCATAAATAAACTTGACAAAAGTGTGTTCATTGCATCTCTCTAAAATGTCTGTTGAGGCTTCATAGTGAGTGCAGCTTAAAGAGAATAACTAAAGTATTCAAAATCTTACAATGTTGTTTTTGTTTCCTTTTAGTACTGAACGTATGCGAGAAGAAGGAGGAATGAAATACATCTACGAGGCTATTGCTGAATTGCAAAAGCACCATGACTACCATATTAAGAACTATGATCCTAATGAGGGTAAAGACAACTCGCGCCGCTTGACAGGTCGTCATGAGACATCAAGTATTGACAGTTTCTCCAGTGGTGTTGCTAACCGCGGAGCCAGTGTAAGAATACCACGCCAGTGTGCTGAAGATGGGAAGGGATATCTTGAAGACAGGCGACCATCCTCCAACTGTGATCCTTATTCAGTTACAGAAGCCATTGTCCGCACAACAGTTTTGGGCCACTAGACTTTAATGAATGTGTTCTCCTCAAATGTGCCTTCTAAACTGCCGTCAACATACTTGCAAAGCACATTGAAACTTCTGTAATGTGTTTACCTCTAGTCATATTGTCTTCTGCATATCTCAAGGATCCACACTGAACTTTTCATGTAAATATGGGGAGGGGGGAATAAAAGGAATACATGTCAGCTCATATGCTGACCTCTATTTATCATTTGCAGCCAGTCAAATAAGTCGATATAAGTAATCGTCGAGAACTACTGCCAAGAGAGATGAGTAGGCTGGTCTATAGAAATGCTGGAAGCAGCAGGGACAAGTGATAGAAATATTTTATCGGATGAGGAGTTGTCTTTGGGAAAAGAGAAACTAAGTAGAGTACTTGACTCTAACAAACTGAGATTGTCCTCACTTTTTATAATAGTTAAATGCACAAAGATAACATTATGGTGTCGTGTGATATTGAACTTGACAAGTTTATTTCTCTTTTAGCAACCATTCCATTGCTATCAGCTTCGCTTGGTAAAGGCATTTTTATTTCGGCAAAACTTGTACAGTATTTGTAGGATCACATGCTTTGAGTAAGTTTTCATGATATTTTGATTTTATTGGATAGATTTAGTGTTTACAGTATAGTTTTAAATAGTTGGTTTATCAATAAAATTTATATTAAATGATTATATACATGTGTCTACCTATTTTGAAACGTTTTTATTTAATTTACACTGACAATTCAAGCGTTTTTTTCATCAATTGTTCCCTCTGAAATGTACAGTGTTTTATTAACACATTGCCTGCTCATGACTTTGAAGAGAACACTTCTTGCAAGCGTGCGCGAACGTAAACGAGTGAGTCGAAAATTATTTTGAATTGAAACAACTAGTGAGAACGGAGATGTTCGCACATGAAATGTCGCATTCTCTCTACCTTTTATGGTTGGATAGAGTTCGTTCTACAATGATTAAGGGGCACGAATGTAGTATTGAAAGCATCTTTAATCTTTGAAGTTGTTGATTCTGAGGAAACGCGCGTTTTAAACTGATTTTAGTCATACAAAACAAATTTTTATAATTGCCCTGCTAAAAACAGTTTTTATTTAACGCGAACTAAAAATAGTTTTAACCACTGCTGCCACAAATTCTGAAGTTCGTAATTTTGCTGAAGTTGAATGACTGATTTTTAGAAGCTTGGCAAATTACGGATTAAGAAAAGTCCACGACCGACTGTCCAGAACCTAGTATCTTCTGTTCTTCGATAAACTATAAACGACTCTATTGCTACTGACCTTGCTCCCTGGTGCGCAAAAAAGGTCAGGGCGATATCTCGATCGGTGCTTTCGATCGAATAACAAGTGGTTTCGAGTAACTTGGCGATTTATAAAGAAGTAGAGTTGTGATAAGGCCACTGTTGTTCCTACTAAAAATGTCGAATCTTGGGCGAGCATACCGCTCACTTTATTTTGATGCAAGCAAAGTTGAACTTTTCTTGGCTTGCCTCATGGCAATAGTGTTCCTTAACTTTTAAAGTATGCGAAACACTACTAAAAAAAATCTACAGTTAAATACCGAATCTCCAACCCATAGTATTAAAGTTCCCCACTTATTTCAGGCAAAAACTTAATTTCTGTTGTAATTTCTCGTATATTTGATGTTAACAGCTCGAAACCCCGATAATTAGAGGCTTTTTCATTTCCCTTTGCACTTAGAACTGGTATGTCGAGTCCATAATTTGATATCAAGATGTAATTCTTAACCCTACTGACCTCAATGTAGCAAACCATATATCGGTTAACTTAAAAAGTTAAGTTGTCCCAGCTACTGCAGTTGATCTCTTGTTCAGTTGATGGCTGTTATATTATTACATGAATGCAAATACGCTGAGCTTGAGAAGTCTTGAAGTGAGGGAGTCGACGAAAATCGTCATCACACTCTACATGCACATACGTTGGCACGTCGCCCCGACCTCTTTCGGTTGTTTTGAAAGAGAAAGAAGTCAATGATGTACCGTAAGTTTTAAAGAGCATATGACACGAAAACAGCGTTTCAATTTTCAAAGAAGTATACCATAAAAAACTTTGGTTTGCCAAGTTTGAGAAACATACGATGAAAGTACGCCAAGATACGGCGTGTAGAATTTAAAATTTTTCCCGCTAAAAGTGTCCCCTCCAAAAGACCAACAAAATGACGTAACAGGTCACGTGCGTCTCGCCTCAGTCCATCTATTATGGTGCCTCGAAGTAAAGAGACAAGTCGATTTTAAAACATCCGTAACTGCTAGGGTTTTCGACAGAAACTTTATGGACTGAGGCGAGATGCACGTGTTCTGTTACGTCACCTTGTTGGTCTTTTGGAGGGGACAATTTTAGTGGGAAAAATTCAAAACTTTACACGCCGTATCTTGCCGTACTTTCATAGTATGTATCTCAAACTTGGCAAACCTTTGTTTTTTATAGTATACTTTTTGAAAATTGAAAAACTGATCTCGTGTCATATGCTTTTTAAGTCCGGAGCACATTAGAGCAAAAATGAGCTTGTATTCTCGCAAGGCAGACAGCTCTGCCTCGAGAAGCGGCGAGGCAAATATCTATCGTGCTCGAAACTCGCATCACTGAGCTTCGTTAGGCAAAATTCTCACAAAAGTGCTGCCACACACGAGTAGAGGAACAGGCCGTGCGCTTTCCCTCACGAGCAATGAGCTCAACTCTTTCCTCTCGTGTGAACAGAGCCTTGTAAGACTACACAAGACAAAGAAAAAAAAAATTGGTATGATATTCCGGACACAGAGACGAAACACCCAACCCCACTCCCCTGCATTTTGTCGGAAAGTTCTTATGTTTCAGTTCATATGCCCCGAAAAACTGTAAAATTTAAGAGGTGGGGCACGTGAGGGAAAGGTCCCTTAAAGTCAGTGCGAGCGGTTTAAGTCAAAATTAAGAGCGTGAAGTTCTGTTTAAAAACTCTGATACGCCTTAGCTTGACTTGAGTTTTATCACTTGACCATAATGACAATGATAGCTTTACAAGCTAAGCCCTTTGCGCCAATGACGGCGACCTACTTCTGTTGTGGGGACAGCTAATTGTCTATATAGTGTTTTAAAAACGAGGGCGTGTGTTTTATTTAGCTTTAGAAAATTATCCTGGCATAACACGCGCTGTGATTGGTTAAAAATCTATTTCACAGAAGAGAATAGAAAATGGTTACGTAAGGTTTCTTTCTTTATGGTTATACTTTCTAAAAGGAAAGAAACAGCATCGCTTGTGTTTCTATACAATTTAAAAATGGTTATAAATTACGTAAGAGGGAACTCGAATAGCAGAGGGAAAACTCGGCTTCACCTTGTGCCTTCTTGAGTCAAAACCATTCTATAAGTTGTACATAAAAACGCACGATGCTGTTTTGTTCACTTATCCAAACACGAAAGAACAGGTGTTAGTTTTTAGTGTTTAGCTCAAAACAAATCTAAAGCCCGAGTTTCTCAAATAACTTCTTCAATAAATACGAAATACAATGTACGAAATACAATGTGCAATTGTTGTCTTTATCACGGCTCTGTTACACGTACTTGTTTTGCTTTTTCACTTTTTGCAACAACTCGGGTTGTAAGGTATTCAGTTTACTCTGATGACGCCGTTGTTGGCGAAAGCTCAGTGTTTTTTAAACGGTTTTAATATCTACATTAGCTAGAAACGGCCTCATTCGAGCAACTTTTAACCATTTTACCTTTAAACATGCCATTGAAAGACAATTTCCTTAGATTGATTGTAACGAGTTCTAACAGCTTTGCTTCTTGTCATTTAGCCAGTGCTGATAGATTCAGACCAGCAAAAGCATGCAACGATGTTTTCGGGTAAACAAGGCAGTACATGAGTCTACCTTTTGAGCTACAAAAGTAAAGGGCGGCTTAAATTTCTTTGGGAATAGCAAGGAGCGCGAAGGTTATAAGAACTAATATTTGAACCAAGTGGATTGGCCAAAAAATACTTCTTTCACAGAGTTTAGTCCTTAATTAAATTTGCCTTTAGCTGAAATGGATGTCATAAGTTGAAAACTTACTAGATAGCTAAACTTGTTTAAGAAAATGAGAACGCGCCACTAGACGCTGTTGCTTTTTCTGTTTTTAAATATGTAGCTTAACTAAAAAAGACTTTGAACATGTGTTTCAAAATTGTTGACTGACACAAACATGTTTTTACGTCAACTCGCGATCGTACTCGTGCGTGTCTCATTGTCCACGAAATCATAGTGGCATGTTTTGGTTGGCTAATATAAATGAATCACTAATTCATGAATCATTAAATTGAGTTCGAGCACTGACTTTCTGAAGTAAAGTTGCCTACTCGTCAAGTCATGCATTATGCGGGATCGAAGAGCTAGGTAAATAGCCACAACTCAACAACAATGAACTTTTGGAAAGCCTTTGGTTTTTCCATTTCATTGGTATTTGCTTTTCCATCGCCATCCAAAGGTTAGTACAACTGGGACGTTTTTCTTAGTAAACGCTTAGTAGTTATATAAACTGATTTTGTTTACTTATCAGCTGTCAGCCTGTTTTTCTTTTCCCTTTTTATGAAGGGTCACTGTACACCCATTGAGGATTGTTTGAAATTCAACCGAATAAAATACTCTAAGTGAAGTCACTATGAGAAAATTTTTTGTAACTTTACGATTGTAAAAAAAGGGAGAAGTACGTTAACACTGTTTATAGTTTTCATCACTGACATACATAAATTACTCCTTGGATACTTACCGGACTCTGCTACTCTGTGTAGTTGTTTAGTTTGAAATTTAGGTAAAAATTGATATTTTGGCTCAAACATGTACACAAACTGATAAACACTTTTACTTCATAAATGCCTTTACTGGGCACTGAAGAAATATTTTGAACATTCGATTTTGAAAAGTCGGTGTTATTTTCCCCTCCGAAAAAATTATCATTGATGTGCATTTCAGCCGGCTAATCTTATATAACTTTTGTCGTTGTTTTAAAACGATTTGCGAGTGTTTGTAAAAAAATCCATGGCAAAAAACATAAAAAACTAGAAGAGGGAACTCAAGAATACAGAAACATGAAAGTGTAGAGGCAAAAATACCGCTTACGAATTCGAAGGTGAAAGGAAAAAAATTTATATGAAAGGAAAATTTTTTAGTCATTGATCCCCTGGATGGTTCTTTTTTAAAAACTCTGGCGGAGCCGAGAATAGGTAGTTATATCTACCAAATTACTTATAACATGTAAAAGATTCTCATTCTATTTCATCTAGTCACAAACTAATATAGGCAGAACTAAAATTTCTGAACTTAAGACTTTACCTTTAATATGTGATACAAACCAAATCGCTTTTATGAAAGCTTATTTTTAATCTCTCATGTTGAGATAACAGATAAAGAAACCTAGTTCTATTGATTTGATCTGTTTGAGAAAAAACAAGTGACAGGTGTAAGATGTTTGGCCTGCTTCCTGCATAATAAATGTTTGTTAACTTGCAAAGAGCCTAAATTTTATTGTTAAACCAAACTTTTACTGACAAGGCTCAAGTGTCGCTCAAAGGAGAAACATCGCAAGTCTTAACGAGAACGTTCAAGATATTTTTGGCAGCCTAAAATTTAGCGTTTGTTATTTTCTTTCCCCAGTTGTTATTATTAGTTATTTGCTTTTTAATATTTTTGTTCTAGTTCACAATAGCAGATATAAGTAACTTAGTTTGCTTTATTAATAACTTTAAGCGGAAAGAGAGTTAACGTTAGTTGAGAATTTTAGTTATTGATAGAGCAGTTGTTTTATGAATTTCAAATGTGTATTAGCCAATTTTTGGAGTTTGTATGATCGAGTGTTATGGATATATAGAATGCAACGCGCAGCTAGCCTAGCGACCATGAATATGCCCACGCGTACGCGCGCGCCAATTATTCATACAAGAACCATTAGTTATTGCTTTATATACCTAGATTTTCACCCAACAAAACGTGCTTTGTAATTGGTTCATTCTTGGTCACGTGCCACTGATCAAATTCTATAGTACTCTTGTTGCCTGCACTGCCCGCCGTCTTTGCTTGTTTTTGCTACATGATTGTTTAAGGAGAAGTCTAAATTTTAACAAAGCACTTTAAAATGTACAGTCTTTCTTGGCAAACAAGTTAGGTTTGTATTCCTTCGAGGCCTGATGTTTCTCTCATCTTCTTTTTCGGAAACAACGTGACTCTAGGATCGAAAAACAAAGCTAACCGTTTCCCTGGAGATTATACATTAAGACTCTATATCATGCATGTGGATCAGTTGTCGATCCAAGACATTCTTAGCAGAGCTTGTGCTAACGGATTAAGTTTTCTAGTTCAACACTTTTTTGTAATTTCTATACTTATTCAATGTAATCGTGCATGCTTATGAGAGATATCGGGTTCATCTTTGAATGTTAAGAACCTCGTTATTTCTAAAACAAACAACACTAGATTTCAAAATAATTCGCGATTCTTCTGTTTTTGCTCATTCATTATTAAGCTGATGTTTTCGTATTTTGAGCGTTTATCGTGTTTTGCCCGTTTATCGCTGTCAAGATAGTTTTGTTCTCGATGCTGTGGAAGTAAATCGCAGAAAAAAATTAACTACTCCATTAAAAACAAACCAACCTTAGCTTTCATATTACTTTAACTTCACTTTTTTGGTGAAGAGCCCCGTACAACGAGGTGCTACCCATTGTCGCAGTTTTGCGTGCAATTAATTTAAATAACTTTGACTAATTCATTCGTTATTACACCTTCCGAATATCTTGTGAAGATAAAACAAGGCATATCAACGAAACTTTTAATTAACTAGGCAGTTCATAAGGGCTTCTTTACATCGAGCAAGTAGTTCTGGGAAGCCGAGTTTCCTGTCTCTATTGTATGTTTGCCTTTTCGTTTACATTTAGGAAGGCTATCCTGGCTTGCGGAGTTTCCCGTCTCGGTCGGAAAACCGGGGCACCCGGCAATTTGTTTGTTTTAGTGCATGTAAAGGCTTTGCATATAATTGAGAGATCTCGGCCAAGCTAAGCGCGGTTTAACACTTAGGGCCTATTTACATGGTCAGGAGCGATAATAAGGTGGTATTTACATACAAAAATGTCATCCCGCCTGGCCGAGACAGGTCCAACGTAGATTATTTTTCGTCGACACAGTCAATTTTCTCCATTTGCGCAATATTTGGAACCGACTGATATAATTGGCCAAAATTTAAGAGAATGCTTTGAAGGCATCCGAAAGGCAGAGATTTGTAAACAATTTTTTTCGTTGCATTATTTACAGCACAAAATCATGGATTCATTCATTTGGGGGTTGGCTATTCTGCGAGTTGCGAGTTGCGAGTTGCCAGTTGCGAGTTGCGAGTTGCGAGTTGCGAATTGCGAGTTGCACATTGTGAGTTATTAAAAGCTCCCGTGCTTGTGTGCAAAGACTTTGAACAGAGGCTTTGTCTCAAAACTATGTTTCAGAAACAGGAACCAAGCCTTAACTTGAAACTTTTGTTTGCAGGCACTGGAGCGTAATTTTCATGGATTTTTGTTTTCTCCAATTT